>CAJRSG010008621.1:53212-65465 GCA_907169655.1 Acomys percivali
GGTTCACTGGGTAAAGAGCATTTGCCTTGTAAGCATGATGGCCTTTAAATCCGAGTCCCCATCAGTCCCATCAAAGCCAGGCGTGGCTGCTTGTGCACTGCATGGTAGAGGCCAGCTGATCCCAAGAGCTTCCTTCTTGGCTAACAAATCTGGCTGAAATGAGGATCTTCCAGTTTGGTGAGAAACCTCCTGTCAAAGCAGTAAGGTGGAGGAGAGCCATAGATAAAGATGGCTTATATTCCATCCTATTCCAACCTCTGTATTCCTACACATTGGCATGCATTCATAGGTGTGTGTGTGTGTGTGTGTGTGTGTGTGTGTGTTTGTGAGAGAAAGAGAGAGAGAGAGAGAGAGAGAGAGAGAGAGAGAGAGAGAGAGAGAGAGAGAAAGTCAGAATTTGGGGATGTAGCCCTTGCCTATGACATATGATGCTCTGGGTTTAATTCCCAGTAAACACACACACACACACATACACACACACACACACACACACACACACACACACACACAATTTTAAGACTTACGAGGAACCCAGGTGTCATGGTGCACCCTTGTAATCCCAGAACTTTGGAGGTAGAGATGGGAGGAGCTACACAGGGAGTTTGAGGCCAGCTTGGACTACAAGTGAGCCTGTTTGAGTGTCCCACTCTTTACAAAAAGAGACCAATAAACACTAATGTCTTTATCTATAAATCAAAATAATCAAGAACATAAAAAAAAAAAAGAGGTAAAGAATCCAAAAAGGTACCAGGCATTGGAACACACACCTGTAATCCTAGCACTTGGGAAACTGAGGCAGAAGAGTTGAGAGTTCCATTCCAAGTTGAGCTACACGGCAAGGTCATTCCAAACAAACCAACAGATGGGCAAATTAGGCAGTTTACAAGGGTGTGCATGTGTCCCCTCTAAAATCCAAATGCTGAACCTCGTTGCACAATGTGTTGATACTAGCGGGAGTTTACTCTAGAAATCAGTGTAGACTTACTCAAAAGCTAAAAACAGAGCTTTTATATGACCCAGTTATGTCAGTCCTGGCCCAAAGGACTCCACATCTCAGTACAGCGAAATCTTCGCAGGTATGTTCATGGCAGCCCTGTTCACAATAGCTAGGAAATGCATATCCGTCAACTGATGAATGGATGATGAAAACATGGTACATGTGCGCAACGGGATTCCATTCAGTGCCAAAGAAAAACAAAAGATATGTACATCATGGGAGCGAAGGTACCCTGCATGGGTGGGCAGTGGTGTTTCCGTAAGCCAGGGGTTGGTTGGTAAATGAGTTCTTGGTCAGGGAGGTCCCAGAAGACCCCAAACAAGACAGCTGTTGCTGCTGTTCTCGGTTGTCCACCAGAACTGGACTGTAAGACCCTGCTGCTGCTGAAGAAGACACCTCATGCTTTGGTTGTGATGCATAGACAGATCGATTTGGAACAGAGTTGGGTGTTTTCTCTCCGATGGGTACTTTTCACTATGCAGGACTGATGTTGTATAGGCTGCTGGGGTAGACTAGGTATTAGTGCCTTACTGCCATGGAGCCTGCGTGCTACAAAAACACGATCTGCCAGTCAAGTTGGGGCTGTTGGTACAACAGTGTCATCTGTGTTACGGTAGCAACTGGCACTTTTGATTCAATTTGAGGCCCACTTCACAGGAGAGGATTTATTGTTCGTACTGTAAATCTGATCGATCCCCCCCCCCAAGGTTAGGAAGGTTATGTGCCCCAGAGGAGGATGTACCAATCTTGTTTTGCTAAGTGGAAGTGATATCAAACCGCCTTCTGAGAAGTCGTGTTAATAACCATAGTTCAGTACTCTTGTTAATCTCATCAGACAAGTTTCTTTTTTGTAGTGGTTAGAAGTTGATGCAGACAGAGACTTGGAAGAGTTTTTGAGTACGTCTACACTGATTTCTAGAGTAAACTCCCGCTAGTATCATCAATGCATTGTGCAATGAGTTTCAACACTTAGATTTTAGAGGGGACGCATGCGCACCATTGCAAGCTGCATAATTTGCCCATTTGTTTGGTTTGCTTGGGATGACCTTGACGTGTAGCTCAATTTGGAATGGAACTCTCAGTCCACTGCTGAGTGCTCAAACCTGGTGGGGCCTTTATATCCCTCCATCCCAGAGGCTCATAGAACATTGTGGATGAGGGTTTGGTACAAACGTAAGAGCCAGAGGACGGGAGGGAAACTGTGTAATGCTGTCTTCTGGACAGGGCCTTGGTACTGCACCCACACACTTGCTGTGTTTATGGTTACCTGCACGAGATGGAGCTTGCCAAGATTTTAGCGTAGATGTGGGGAGGGGGGAGGCACATGAGGCTCCACTCCTAGCCCAAGGCCTATGGGTAGTGAATGGGTACAAAGAAAGAAGCCATTTCCCCCCTCAGGGGTGTAGCCACTTTATCAGTTAAATAACCCTAAAGCGGTAAGCATGCAAGTTATACCACTTAAGCCTGTTTTTTTTTTTTTCTTGCTTGTTTGTTTTTGTTTTGTTTTTGGCATGAGAAAGAGGGAATTTAGCAGGGTATCAGGAAGATTAAAACATTCTAGAGACAGTGAAAGGGAGATACATATCATTAAACTGCATTTTATATGTGTATGAAGTTATTGGAGAAGAAATAAAAATATTTTAAAATGTGTGTATTTGCTTTTCAGCTTGTATTTCAGTATGGCGAGCTCTCTGGATGTATCTTAAACTTCACTTAACCTTTTTTTTGTTGTTGCTCATATAAGGTCTATCCAGTTTTGTATACATAAAAAATATTAATCTGCTATGTTTTGATTTCAAGCATCTTTAGGATTCTCTCATAACACTTGAGACTCCACTGACACTAATCGTCAGCTCTTACAAGTCCCCCACTCTTTCTTTATAGCTCGTGAGGTGACCACAGCCATTTAAAAATTCCCCAGTCAGAGTGAGGTAAGGCGTTGTGCACCAGTTCCCCACTGAACCAAAGCATCGGCCCTCCACGGGGAGTTTCTTCCCGTTTTATTCACTTACGGATACTGACACACACACTGCACACTTGCTAAATACTGAGTCAGTGAGCTATGAGGGGGAGGGGGAGCGTTTGTTTCATCAACACTGAACAAGCTGACAGAATTATGGGGCGAGAATCCCAGAAGCTGGAAATAGCCGAGGTGTATTCAAAAACAGAATACAGGGTGGGTACGATTGGGTGTTGCGATAAGAGCCACCAGGAGAGCAAGTTTAGCAGGAGAGATGACAGTGACCCGGCAAGCACCGAGCCAGCAAGACGCCTGATGCCACCAGAGGCGGCAAACCCAGCAGGGAATCGCTCCATGCCTTAGGGAATGACTGTTAGTGACACACAGTCAGAAAGCCCAGCTCAACTTCAGTCTAACACTTCTCCGTGAGGTAGAAGACACCCTCGGGAGCCAAAGAGAGAAAAGACCCAGGGCAGCACCCCATGGGTGGTCCCTGCCTGTTCTGTAACTAGCCTCCACCCTCCCTTCTGCACGGAAACAAATTCTGCCCATGATAAACTTCTGATTTTTTTTTTTTTTTTTTTTTTGAGGAGGGGGACCAAGTTTAATATGGCCAACCAAAGCCACTCTGGGTTGCTCTGTAGAGGGGGATAGAAGGGATCTATCCCCCCAGCTAAACTCAGGGATCAGTTTTTGGATTCCGATGTCCCAGTGGGCCTGCTGTGTACCCGATAAGCTGCTTCCTGGCTCTCAGCTTGTGGGGGGGGGGAGCGGCGGGGCGGGGATCTCATCCCTTGGTTATTTCCTGCCACAATAGGACTGTCAGCATGATGCACAAGTCAGCTTGCTATGGTCAACAGTCTCGAGCCCTTTATTGAGGAGGAGAAATAAAAGCAAGTATAGAGTATATTTTGGTCACTATCAGGGCAAGGATGAAGGGCTACATCAACGCTCCGCGTCTGTAAGAGTGTGGTGCGGACTGAGACCAAGGCTGAGAAATTCAGCGAACTGAATTAAAACCTTTAGGCTTTTCCCCAAACCGTGGCGAAGCCCCCTGCTTTATACATCCAGCTTTTCCGGACACCTCTCCTGACCCACGCACGCACGCATGGCCTCAGCCCAGCAGTGAGAGTGATTTCTCTTAGAAGTATAGGGAGAGTCGAGGGAGGCAGGGGAAGTGGGGTGTCCACGAACTGCGGCAGCGCTCAGCTCTGGCGGCTCCTCCTCGCTGGCTGGCTTAGCAGTGGGCATTCAGCGGGCCACAAGGCAGAGCTCGTAGGTGGGGGGGATGTTGCCAAAGCCCGAGATCTTGTGAGTGATGTCAATATCAGCAGGAGGCACCAGGGAACGTAAGGAGAACCTCTGAAGGACAGCCGTGAAATAGATGAAGAGTTCCATGCGCGCCAGGGCCTCCCCGACGCAGATGCGCTTTCCTGTCGACACAGAAGCAATGCGGGTTGGGGGAGGGGTGGGTGGCAATGCACCTACCATGACCGACCCTCCCCCCCCCCCCCCCCCCCCCCCCCCCCGCTGATTTCCTCAGCGTCTCAGCTCACAGCTGTATCCACGATGTGGGGTCGTTATCAAGACTTAGTGGGGGGACCCACTGCTATCTGCCGCCTCGAGCAACTGGACAGGTGGCGGCTACCTCTCCGGCTGACCCAGTGTACCTGGCTTACAACCAGATAGACGGTTCTAAAGGATCCCTAAAGTCTAGGGTATGACTCGCCAGCAAAGCGCTGACTGGATCCCGGGCTCGGGTGTGGGACTCAGCGAGAGAGCATTTGCTCAGTGTGTGTGTGTGAATTCCATGCCCAGATCAGGAAAACAAAAACAAAACAAACCAAACCAAAAACTAAACCAAAACCAACCAACCAAAGAAACAAAAAAACCCCACAACATCATGTTCATTTCAACTCCTCAAACGTATTTTAAATGCCTTAGGTATCAAATACCAGTGAGATAAAAAAAAAAAAAAAAAAAAAAAAAAAAAAAAGCTGAATATTGTATTTAAGGCTCCATCTCACAGTTGAGATTTGCAATAATTCACCCAGGCTCCAGGCTTCCCCTGACTGCTGTTGAAAAATTATGTGATGCCAAGACCACTTGCTGGCCACTCACTTCTGTCAGGTGAATCTATGCTGTTGCTTTGTGTCTGTATGACATACAGAGTGTGGATGCTTCGGAAAATACGCAGAGAAAAAGAGTAGTGTGTGTGTGTGTGTGTGTGTGTGTGTGTGTGTGTAAATTAAATGAGTTACATGCATCAGTGCCCTTGAGTATGAATGTTTACGTTTTCACACATACATGTCCCCTCACCAAGTGTTCTCAGTGGCCACGTTTGCCCACAGCTCATGGCGGAGTGAATTGTTCAGACAAGGGTCATATGGCTGATGAAACATGAAATATTTTTAACTAGGTTCTTCATATAATATGGCTAGGCTTACTACATATTTGTTCACTGCTGCCGTTGCGCTCTAACTTTTTTTTTTTCCCTTCGTGGTTACAATTGTTTTTAAAGTCTGGATCTCACTGTGAGCGCAGGTTAGCCTTTCCCTTGACATCGCATTGCCACTGCCTTCTGAGGGCTGAGATTACAGCCATAGACTGCCTTCCCCACTAGAACTAATTGTTAAAGTGAATGGCTCTAATATTCCCTGATCTGGGCTTCTAGGATTTTTTTTTTATAGTTCTCTGATATAGACCTTGGAAAGATGGTTCTAGTACTTATCTGGGGGGCAGGGGGGAAACCGAGGCATAGTTGCCTACCAGAGGAAAAAACCACAAACGCTTCGTTCTTCTTGAAGCGTCCCTGTTCATCCAGGAAGTGTTGCGGATAAAAAGCATCCGGGTATCGGAAGTACTTGGGATCTTTGAGGACTGAGCCGATGAGCGGATATACGTCTGTGCCCTGGGAGACAGGTGGAGGTCATTAGAATACTGGGTTGGACAGTGGAGGTGGGGGTACAAAAACAGGATAAGAGAGAGGTCAGGAAAGGGTGATAGGACAACAGTCGGGGTACAACCTCACAACAGTGGGGGTACACCCTCACCTTGGGCAGAAAGTAGCCTCGGAAATGAGTGTCCCGTACGACATTATGGGGGACGCCCATGGGCACGATGTCTGTCAGTCTCTGTATCTCGTGGATGACAGCATCAGTGTAAGGCATCTTGGTCCGGTCATCCACTCTTGGGGCGCGGTGTGTTCCAATCACCCGGTTAATCTCCTCATGAATCTTGGCTGTAAAGGTGGCAGAAGAGGCTAATGTTTGTTGTCATTGCTGTCGTTTGTGGTTGGGGGGACCATGTGCTTTCTTGTTTGCCAAGAGGTTCTCACTAGGTAGCTCACGTTGGACTGGGACTCACTATCCAGAGTGTGTAGGTCTCAAACGCTCTGCCTCCTCCTACCCAGCCTCACACGCGAGGGAATTCAGGCACGAGCCAGGGGTCTGGCCAGGGAACGTATATGTTGAGAGGCTAGGGCAAGGAATATTCTGAGGTTTGCAGATGTCATTAAGTCAAGGATCTTGAGATGAGAAGTTTCTAGATCCAGGAAGAACAGTGAGCTTAATAGGAAAATCACATGTGTTCAGATTGCTTCCTTATACTTAACAGCAGACATTACTGACACTAGAATACTCAGCAGCCGTCGGGAGCTACACAGCCTCCATCTTCCAATGCCGTATGGGGATTTTTGTCTTTACTTAAAAATACCAAGTAACCATCCGGGCGGTGGTGGCGCATGTCTTTAATCCCAGCACTAGGGAGGCAGAGGCAGGGGGCTCTCTGTGAGTTCGAGGCCAGTCTGGTCTACAAAGCAAGTCTAGGATAGCCAAGGCTGCACAGAGAAACCCTGTCTTGAAAAAACAAAAACAAAAACAAACCAAAAAAAAAAAAAAAACCATGGAGGGGAGTAACGATCAAGAAAGCATCTTGATTCCAGATAAACATATGCAGATGCTGTTTTTACACACCAAAGGCTTGTTTTGAACTTGACTGGTATAGAGAAAGGCTAAAGTGTAGAGATTTATTTTTTTAAAGCAAGAAATGACTTCTGATTGCTGTAGTTCCCTAAGCAGTTCAAATTATGGTTTTTTAAGACATGAATTCTGGCCGGACGTGGTGGCGCACGCCTTTAATCCCAACACTCGGGAGGCAGAGGCAGGCGGATCGCTGTGAGTTCAAGGCCAGCCTGGTCTACAGAGTGAGTCCAGGACAGCCAGGGCTACACAGAGAAACCCTGTCTCCAAAAACCAAAAAAAAAAAAAAAAAAAAGACATGAATTCTGGTTGGTATAGACGATGTAGTAAGCTGAGCGATAGCCCTCAAGTAGCCCCACCTGGGTGCAAAAGCGCGTTGTGTGTAACCCCAAATTCCAAGGAGGCTGAAGAAGCGTGAACACTGGACCAAGGTCAGCCTGAACTACGCAGTGAGATGCCCATCTCAAAGAGCAATGGGAAGGAAAGGGATCCGCCTTCAAGTCTCTGACATCAACGTTATGGACGCAAGGACAAAGGGGACTTGGCAGGTCTCACTAAATTTCCAGGAAATGAGGAGATTCGCTGGATTGTCTATAACGCCGTGAGTAATCTTGTATCTGAATCATAAAGGAGGAGGTAGGGGAGAGATAGAGATAGAGATAGAGATAGATAGATAGATAGAGAGAGAGAGAGAGAGAGAGAGAGAGAGAGAAGAAGCGAAAAAGAAGAAAAAGAAGAGAGAACAAGAAGAAGGAGAAGAAGAAGCAGAGGAGGAGGAGAGACAGAGACAGAGACACACAGAGAGAGACAGAGAGCAGGGTGGGGGGAGTGGGGGTGGGCATCTCTTCCTTCCTGTCAGCCGCTCTGCTCTGAGAAGTCATGACAAGGAAGGGTCAGATGAGAAATGTAGGCTACTAAGTCTCAACAGTGACAGAGGACAGACAAATGCAGGGACCAATCAGGGAGGAGAAGGTCCCATGTTCGTAGGTCACTGAGGGAAGTGAGGCTAAGGCTGCAGGACTGTACAATTTCAATCCTGCTGTCCCGTTAAGGAGACACCGGAAATACCAGGTGAGCCCCGCCCCCTCAGAGCGGAACTTACCTTCCACCTCCGGGTACTTCATCAGCAGCAAGAATCCATAGCGTAACGTGGAACTCACAGTTTCCGTGCCAGCGAAGAAGAGGTTGAGGGTGGTGAGGACCAAGTTCTTGAGGTTGAATTCTGAGTTGGGATCAATTTTATCCTGAAAGTGAAGAAGAGGGTTGTTAACAGAATCACCCCATTGAGTCTTTAGCCTCCTCTCTCCTCCGGGTAGAGGGGAGGTGTCTGTGAAAGGAGGGAAGGTGAGTTAATTAAGTCCAAAAGAAACAAGGTTAGCAGAGGTGCCAAGCATGCCTGGTGTTTTAGAGGAACAGCAAGAGGCAGCCAGTGAGCTTGTGGGAGGCAAGAGGAGTATGGGAAAAGAAAACAGAATCTCTGCCCAATCTGAAAGTTTGGGGCTAGTAAAGCCCACAGCTTTCAATTGCCAAACGGTCGGGTTCCAGAGTGATTTTTTCTAGAATCTAACGGTCAACACGCAGGTATGCCGACTACGTATATATGCCTGCATCTCAAAGACAGTAAACTTGACTTTGAAGCTTAAACTCAAATTTAAAGAGTGAGATTCTGAGTTTCTCATTTCAACACTCCAAATGCACATTCTGGTTTTCAGTGATATGTCTGTTGTGTGTATATATATATATATATATATAGCCTTAAAACTGTTAAGAGTTTAAGTTGCTCTATGCTAAACCTTGTAGGTTAGATGTATATTTTAGAAAAATACGGTATATACCCAATGGGGTCATGAAGAATAAGGAAAAATAGTCCTTAGTAGCAAAGTGGATAGAACTGGGGAATTAGATGACTTGAGACCAGTCAGGCACAGAGGCAATTGCCACATGTCCTCTCTCATAGATGAAAGCTAGGACCATGGCCACAAAGAAAAGATGCAGGTTTTGAGCAGTGCATGTTGTGTGCTTAACAGGAAGCGTACTGGTACACAGTTAGTATGTGATGGTTATCCTTGGTTGTCAACCTGAACCAACTACGTCTAGAACCAACTGAAACCCAAATGGCTGGGCACACCTGTGAAGGAAGGATCCTTTTCTTAATGTAACCACTTGATGTGGGAAAACCTACGACTTCTAAGCTGTATCTTTAATGTGGGGAGATACACCTGGGAAGATTCCAGATCTCCTGAGGTGGGAGGATACACTTTAGTCCGGGCCACACGCCTGCTGGCAGCCTACATAAAGGAGATGGAAGAAGAAGAAAGATGGCTCTCTCTCTCTCTGTCTGCTCGCTCTCACTCTGGCAAGTCCATCTTTCACTGGCATTAGAGCCCGCTTCCTCAGGATTCTTGCACGTACTGAAGACCAGATGAAGCCTCCAGCCTCACGGACTGAGCAGCTACTGGATTCTCGAACCTTCCATTGGTAGGCAGCCGTTGTTGGCTGGCTGAACCACAGCCTGTAAGCCATTCTGATAACTTCCTACACACAGACACATGCGCGTGCACGCGCATACACACACACACACACACACACACACACACACAGAGCTAATACTGTTTCTCTAGAATGGTAATTCTTAACCTGTGGGTCACGACCTCCACAGGTGTCGTAGATCAGATACTTACATTACGACTGATAACAGCAAAATTAAAGTCATGAGGTAGCAATAAGATAAACTTATGTTTGGGGGTCACCACAGCACGAGGAACTGTATTAAAGGGTCACAGGCTGAGAACCACTGCTCTAGAGAATCCTGACTAATATATACCACGTGCTAAAATAAATCTGATTTTATTAATTTTTCTTTTTTCTCTTTTCATTAATTTATTCATATTACATCTCGGTTGTTATCCCATCCCTTATATCCTCCCATCCCTCCCTCCCTCCCTCCCAATTTTATTAATTTTAAAGGAGTTTATTTTAAAGGCGCAAAAAGCTGAAACCTCGGTAGCTTCTATATTTTATCTAGAGATCAAAGTAGACTATATGAAATAATACTTTCTCTTTTTTCCACCCTCACAGTTGCAAGATTGGTTTTGGATATGGCAAGAAGGAAGGTTCCAGAAGACAGAAAGACTGGTGGAAGGGCAGGAGGTACCTGGTGCATCTTGGTGAGAAAGCAGTCAATGAAGTCTCTAGGGTTTGAGGGGTCAAAGGACGCTTCGTTGACTTTGATCCTGGAGGCAATGAAGTCCTTAAGCTCTTCTATCAAGTTATAGAGGTGGTTGTGTCTTCCTGGAAAATGCTGCATGACTCCCCAGTACATGTCATATAACTGTGGGTGCAGAGGCAAAGGGGGGGATGTGTCAATCAGGGACATCAGGTGGCCAGAGGAGCAGGGTTTCTAAAGTCATAGAGTTGGACTCAAAAAGTCTGTGGCTGGAGCTAGGGAAACACTCTTAATCCCAGCACTGGGGAGACTGAGGAGGAGGGATCAGCAGTTCAAGGCCTACCTGTGCTCTACAGAGACACCCCCATCTCACTAAATAACCTACTGTTGGGTCTGAGATTTGGTCGTAACCATTTGCTTTTTTGAATATTTGGACAAATTGGTAAGTGTTTTCCGGGGACGATGGGAGGAGAATTAGGTGGGACACAGGGAAATGTTTGCTTGAGAATGAAGGGTGGACTGGGAGTTGACTAGTGACCAGAATGCACCTGGGCCCAGGGCATGCTCATTTCCATGAAGCTCTCGTTGATCAACTTCAGTAGGCTCTGAAAAATCTTGTCTTCGTAGTCAAAGCGCTTTCCAAAGACAACGGCACAGATGACGTTGGACACGGTGCGGCTCAGGTAGAAGGTGGGGTCTATAGGAGCTCCTAGGGGGTGGAAATTGACTTTGTTGGAGACAGTCACAAGTGAGGCAGGGTGGAGAAGTGACACAGTGTTGGCACAGTACTCTGCGTCTGCTGCTCAGGGTGTGTCTGAGTGCCTCATTTTCCTAACGGAGACTAGTTTTTACCAAACTGCAACCTGGTTTGGAAATCTCCTAATTGATCTGTGAGCAGTCAATAGGATGCTACATGGTAAGATGCCTGGCATGCCTGGTGGCCTTGAGTAAACACTGAAGAAATGGTAGAGAGGTTCAGCGTGGTCTTTTGTCAATGCTACCTAACTGTACTTGTGGTAGATAGTAACAGAGGGCACATGGGAAGCAGAACAAAACACTTGAGGGGCTTGAGGGACATCTCAGTGGTTAAGAGCACCACACTGGTTGCTCTTGCAAAGGACCTGGCTTTAATCCCCAACACCCACATGGTATCTCAGAACTGATTTGAAGAATCTTCTGGCTTCTGGGAGCATCAGGCATGTACACGGTGCACAGACACATGTGAACATGCACACACCAAACTAGGTCTCAGACGCATTATCTGTAAAATGGGATGCTGGTCAAGTAAACGGTGTGGAGGTCAGCATCTCCAGCACACGTTCGCGGTGTACGCCATAGCAGATAACGTCTGGAGGCACAAGGCTGTAAAAAGCCATGAGTGGATTTTGTCTGCAAAATTTAGTCTACTTTTTTTTCTTTTTCTTTTTTCTCCTCAAGATGGGGGTTTCTCTGTGTAGCCTTGGCTGTCCTAGACTCACTCTGTAGACCAGGCTGGTCTCGAACTCATAATGATTCACCTGTCTCTGCCTCCCGAGTGCTGGGATTAAAGGCATGGGCCACCATGCGCAGCTTTTCTATTTTTCTATAGAGTCCAGAGAAGGGTTTAAAGAGATATATATATCTGTGTCTCTTTTCTATTTGTTTCTATGTTTCTCAATTTTTGTCTTTTCTCTCTAGACTTCATTTGCTCCCTGTCTTATTTTACACTTTGTACTAGACACCTTTAAAAACTGTAATAAAACAAAAACTACACATAAACACACAGGCAAATAAACGAACAAACACCCAGAGTCTGTTCTGTGTTGGCCAACTACTCCCGGGTATGGGGGCTTCTCTGGTGGGTGGCTGATATATCCACTGACACTACATTGGAGAAAATGGATTTTCCCTTTCCCGGCAGGTCTCAAATGGCTTCTTGGTTAGAGGTGTTTGTTTTTGTTGTTTTATTTTATTTTGAGAGAAAGAAGATGAAGGTGGGTGGGTATGGAGGTGGGGATGACCTGGGAGGAGTTGGGAGGAGAACCAATGTGACATAAATATATTGTAATTTTGTGAAACAAACTAATATAGTGAAATGCCCATGAGAGTAGTTTCCTGAAGAAAGTGTGTGTGTGTGTGTATGTGTGTGTGTGTGTGTGTGTGTGTGTGTG
>CAJRSG010008621.1:77432-97033 GCA_907169655.1 Acomys percivali
CACACACACACACACACACACACACACACACACACACACACACACACGCTCCTAAGAAGGTTCAAGAGTCCAAATGCTGACATTTATTTATCCCTACTATCTGGTGAATCAGACCTGCATCCAAACCCTTCATCTAGAACCTTCTCCCTTACGTGAGACCTCCTTCTCTCTACCTGCACAGTTCCATTTCTCCCGCCTCTTGTTTGTGTTCAAAATCCCAGCACTTGGGTAACCATGTCCACCCTTGGGCCACACGCCCTTGGTCTCTGACCAGCAGCTGATGAGTTGCTGGGACAGACTGTACCAATCTCGCTGGGCTAAGCCTTGCTCAGGGGGGTGCCCTGACAGGCCACTGACTCTACTCTTCCCGTGGGGACAGTCCATTCACTGTCCCTTCGGGTTTCCCTCTGGGATGCCCTCTGGGGAATTTCAAATTCCTTTTCCCCTACCCCGCATTCAGGGCTGCTAAGCCTACGTGCCTCTGCAACCAAACTTGGCCTTAATATCCCTTAAATGACAGATCCAAAGATCCAAATTGAAGCTTTCTAATTACCACCAGCAATCGGGCATATTTAAGGAGATCCCCTACGTGCAAGCTTTTTCCCTTCTTTCATTACAAAACTTCCATCTCTGCTCGCCCTCCCAAAGGTTTCAGATGTTCACCTAAAGGGGATTTTCTCCCTACCCTACTTAATTTTGTCTTCTGCCCATACATACGTCCCAGCATCCTGCCAGATCCCCTACATCCAGGACAGCGCCAAAGCAGCTACCCACAGGTGCTGCTGTCCAGCATCACAGAGGGTGCCAGCTGGACCTGTGTCCTCCCCCTCCTAGTGGCAGATGCCCTCAGATCCTGGACAGCAAATACAACAGCCTGCCCTTGCTGGGCTTGGCCAACATTTCAGCCTTTTGATCTCCCGCCACCACCCTAGTGTCCGCAGGTAGCAGCTAAAGATGATTTCTTCACCACGTATCCATTTATTATTAACAAAAGGCTGAAATAATGGGCTTCAGGCCCAGGACAAAGAGCTCCAGGTTCTCCTGGCAGTCCTTGGTCTCTCTCGGTTTCAGGACGTGACTGGCTTGCCATGCCCTCTACCTTGAATTCTACAGGGCAGGGCAAGGGCTTTTTCCTTCATAATCTAGACATGTTGTTCTCTCTGTCTCTGTCTCTGTCTCTCTCTGTCTCTGTCTCTCTCTCTTTCCCCTCCCCCTTTCATGATGGCCAAGAGCTCCTTCCAATGAACCTGTATTTGTATACTTTAACTAGTCTTGCATTAGAAACAGTCCAAAGCTCTCATTCCCACCTCACCACCCCGTCCTCGTTCCTCATTGTTTAATTACTGGGAAAGGGAGGAATGCTGGCGTGTGAGCAGCTTCACTAGCCTGCCTCTCTAGGCTGCTTAGCAGCCTATGACGCCATTGCCTGCCGGCCACCAGGTGTGTGCCAGACTGTGAAAGGACAAGCCCGACACCCCCCTTTACTTCTCTTGAACTTTCTCTAAGGAGCGATCCCTTTTCCTTCCTTTCTCTCTCTCCCTCCCCCCCCTCTCCCCCCCCCACTCTCTCTCTGTCTCCCTCCCTCCCTCCCTCCCTCTCCCCCAATGGCCCACCTAACTCCTCTCCTCTTCCATTCCCCCAAATAACTCTCTCCAGATTCATACTGGTTGCGTGGCATCTCATTTTTAGTCCCCAACGTCAGACTCTACGCATTTGCTAATACACACACTGTGGTGCTGGTTTCCTACCTTACAAACCACTGCTTTTCAAACATGAGGTATTAACGTGACTGAACAGAAGGTGGTATAATCAGAGTCAGGCAATTAAAATTTTCTCTTCGTTCTTGGGAATTTCCTGCGTATATTCAGTGATAATATGATCACATCCACTGTCCTGTTTTCCTCCTCAAACTCCTTCTATATCCTCTAATCACGTAACCTATTTCCCTCAAAACCTCATTTCTTCTTCTTCTTTTTTTTTTGATAACCCACTAAGTGAAGGGTTACCCATATGTACATGGGTGTGGGTTCCGTAAGCCAAATAAACCCTCCCCTTCCCACGTTGCTTTGGTTTGGGATAACCTTCCCCCACATTGCGTGAAGGCGTGCCCCTGTGTCTTCAATTGTTAATTGGAGCCGATAACATCAGGCAAGCTGCTGTGAGGAAGGTGCGCCCCCCCCCAAAGGACTGTGGGTTTTTTTTTTTTTTTTCACATAATGAAGAGCTAGCTGGTGGCCAAAGCTGGGGCAGGTTGAGCTGGTACGATGTCTGGACATGCAGAAAAAACGGAGGGAGACATGGATGGAGGCAGAAGGGAGGTGACAGAGCTGACAGGTAGGTTATGAGAACCACACGGAGAGAACCACCATGGTGGAGGAGTCGGGTTAGGTTAGAAGCTAGCCAAGAGGCTGCCCCAGCAAGAGGCCAACCGCCTTAAACTATGTGGATGTCTTAATTATACTTAAAACGGAATCTGCAAAAGCTCCGAAATAGCTTCTGGTCACGGTGTCTCAGCACAGCAATAGCAAGCCCAACTAGGATACCAGGCGTAGGCTTTTGGCGAGGACTACAGCACCAGGCATGGTAGGTAGCCCATAATAGCCATGCTACTATTGTACCAGTGGGAACATCTTGCCAGAGGCAGGCAACCCCCGCCCCCCGGCCCCGAACCAACTTATTTAGTTAATTTATGTTGTCAGTTTTCACAATGTTTTCTGTTTTAAAAATATATATACTGACAAACTGAATACGAGCACACATCAAGAGGGTCCTCCAGGCTTGGAGAGATGCTCAGAGGTTAAGAACACTGACCGTTCTTCAATTCCCACTAACCACATGGTAGCTCAAAATCATCTATACTGGGATTGGATGCCCTCTTCTGGCCTGCAGGTGTACACACAGGCAGAGCACTGTATACAAAATAATAAATAAATAAATCTTAAAAAAAAAAAAAAAAGAGGGTCATCCACTGTGATCAAGTTAGCTTCATCCCAGGGTGTGTTCGACACATGTAAGTCAATAAATAAATCATAAAATAAAATTAAAGAGAAAAATCACACGATAATCTCAATAGATGCAGAAGAAAAGGCCTTTGACAGGATCCAACATGTTTTCGTGATAGAGAAAGAGTAGGACAGGAAGGAACATACCTCAACGTAACTAAGGTTACATATGACAAACTCACAGCCAGCATTAGCCTACAAGGAGGAAAACCCGGAGCAATCATGTTAAAGTCAAGAATGAGACAGGGCTGATGCCCTCTATCCCCACACCTTTTCAATAGACGCACTAGCTGGAGGAGAGGAGAAGGGAACGAAAGGGCTACACATAGGGAAAGAAGTCAGGTGACTGTTGGACGGTTCCACTAGCCTGCTTCTAGGTTGGCTAGCAACTGCTGATGTCATCACCTGCTGCTGCCAGATGCAAGCCAGACGTGCTCCAGGTGTGTGCTTGGATAAGAAGGACAGGCCAGCCCTTTTCTCTCTCTTCCCCTTCTCAGTCTCATTCTGTAATGGACACCCTCCCTTTTCCTCCCCTCTTCTCTCTTTCCCACAATAAATCTCCTTTCATACCAGATCTATTGTGTGATGTCTTTAGCAAATATTATAACAGTTATCCCTATTTGCAGATGATATATTATACATAAGAGATCTCAGAATCTCTACCAGGGAACTTTTAGAAACAAAACAAAACACAAAACAAAAACCCAACCCAACCCAAACCAAACCAAACCAAACCAAAAAACCAAACCAAATCAAAACAAAACAAAAAACAATTTCAGCAAAGTGGCCCTATACAAAATCAACTTATCAAGGAGGCAGAGGCAGGTGGATCTCTGTGAGTTCAAGGCCAGCCTGGTCTACAAAGTGAGTCCAGGACAGCCAAGGCCACACAAAGAAAAATTTAAAAATCTTAAAAAATTAAAAATATATATATAATTTAAAAATGTTTGAACAGAGGTAGGTACCCTGCTTGAACGGGCAATGCTCCTCCCAGAAGACCAAGGTTATTAAGTGAGAATTCCAATGCCAAGCATGGAATACCTTCCTGTGAGTTGTAGGTCACAGAGGCCCCAGGGGTCTCCAAAACATTATAAGCTACTGCAAATGCCCCTGTTTGCCCACCAGAACTAGACCATAAGACACAATCGATAAAGACTTTAACATTTTTGGTTGTAGGACACAGAAAAACCCAAGTGGAACTGACCTGGGGTCCATCCTGCTATCTAGCTTTTATGCCAGAAGGTTCTGTGCAAGCTCCTGGAGAAAAATTAATCAGAGGCTCAATTGAGAATGGATCTCACAAGCTACAATCGTATGCTTACTGGTACAGTAGTGGCACGGTTGTTACTGAGTTAAATCAACTGCCTTCTGACTGGACTTGAGGCATCTCGAGAGGAGGGAATTCATGTGTGATCATGGAAAACCCGGTCAAAAGCTTGTGGCTGGGAAAGTTATAGGCCCTAGGGGGTTGGGTCTGCTATTGCTGTTTTGCTAAACGGACATCCTATCAAGCTGCCCTCTCACAACGTCATACTTATTAGTGTTGCTCTCAGCGCTCATCAAAGCATCTTCAGAGTGCCATGGGCAGTGATCGATGCAGAGACTCGGAACTGTTAGAAGCGAGAGCGAAATACTTAGCCTTAAGTGAACCATCACAGGAGAAGAAGGAAAAATGTAGGAGCAGGGAGTCGGCAGGACTGCTGTGAAATAGTGTCTTCCGAACACAACACGGGCACTGTACTCAGGAGCTCACTGCAGCCGTGTTTATGAGCTTCACAGGGCAGGCCCAAGATTGGGCCAGCCACTACGTCATCATCAAGGCAGGAGGGGCTCCCGAGGCCTCCTCCCCATGGAGAGAAACTATGTGCGGTTAACAGGAAGTGGGGGGGGGGTTATATAACATTCCTCAGTTGTGTAGCCACTGGTATGTTGCCTGTGTTCTAATAAAATAACCCCCTACTCATGCTCAGGCAAGCAAACAGAATTAAACTCAATGGACTAAGAAATTTAAAATCAGAGGAGGCTTGCAGAAAGAAAAAGAGTTTCAGTGGGAAAAAAATTGGAGGATGGAGGATGAGAGAGGGCAAATATTTCTCTCTCTCTCTCTCTCTCTCTCTCTCTCTCTCTCTCTCTGTGTGTGTGTGTGTGTGTGTGTGTATGTGTATGTCTGAACTTTTCAAAGAATTAAAAAATATAAAAATGAAAGAAAACAGTGTGGCTAGCTGGAGGCAGGTATAGTAATACATGTCTGAGTTCCAGGACTTTGGGAGGCCAAGGCAGGAGGACTGTTTCCAAATACATACATACATATATACACATATGTGTATTATATAATGCACACATATGTATTATATGTGCATATATATGTATTGTATATCTTATATATGTATATATAACAGATACATATATTATACATATAATTTTAAAAATATTAGACCATCTTGCTTGAAACTTTCAACCTGGATGATGTGACACAAAACAGACACAATCGGGAAGTTGTCCATCATGGCAGCAGAGCCATCCTTAGTTTCTTGATAGGGATGTTTCGTGCCCATGGACTGGACTGGGTACCGTGGTTCTATCCTTAAGTGGTTCCTTTGACAATTTGTTCCTCCATCTTAGCTTCACTGTATCTAACATTTTTTACTTTTATATTCTTACATAGTCTCCCATATATATATATGTGTGTGTGTGTGTGTGTGTGTGTGTGTGTGTGTGTGTGTGTGTGTGATGTATGCATGTTTATACAGAGCCCAGGTATCCTGCTCAATCACTCTCCAGCTTTTTCTCCTGAAATTGAGTCTCTCATGGAGGGCCAGGAAGTCCCAGAGGTTCTCCTGTGCCCACCTCCCACAGCCCACTCCCATGCCTGGCTTTTTATGGTTTTCATATTTAAACATTTATTTATTTATTTATTTATTATGTATACAATGTTTGCCTGCATGTACACCTGCTTGCCAGAAGAGGGCACCAGATCTCATTATAGATGGTTGTGAGGCATCATGCGGTTGCTGGGATTTGAACTCAGGACCTCTGGAAGAGCAAGACGGTGCTCTTAGCCTCTGAGCCATCTCTCCAGCCCGTGGTTTTCATATTTAAGAGTCAGTTCGGAGAAGGCAATTATCACCTGGGAAACAATACTTGGTTACTTAGTTACAGTGATACAGCACGTAAAAATAAACAGATAACACAACTGTCAGAGTCTTTTTAAAAAAACACATACATTTATTTTATTACATATGTATAAAACAAACTACACACAGCAGTAAGAACCATGAGACAATCATGAGTTATATAAATGTTACATTCATAGTGAATTGGCGATTTGTGTTTGTCAAGCTTGAAGTAAATATCTTTCCTGTCTTGTTGGGTCTAAGTTTCTGAATACAATTCAATATCTGTTATATCTCATCTCTATTAACTTAAATCATTTATCTTGATCTAAAAAGATCTTATCTCCCAACCAACTGAACTTGATTGTAAAACTAATCTATCTGGTCTTCAACTCCATCCCCCCCCCCCCCCCCGAGACTTGAGAAGGAGAAAAAAAAAAAAAACCTTAAATGCCTGAGTGAACTGGTGGTTAACAGCACTGGCTGTTGCTCCTGGGGAATCCAGGTTTGATTCCCAGCACCCACCTAGCGAGTCACAACAAACTGCAGTCCCAAGGGATCCAGTGCCCTCTTCTGGCCTCCTCAGGTACTGCATGCACACGGTGCATATACGTTCATACGTGGCGGCAAAACACATACAATAGAAATACTTTTTAGAAAGACCATCAAAGTTCAATGGGCATCGTTAACATAACACGTGGAGGATTGATCAAACTCAAAAATTACAAAGGCAGGTAAGAGTCATTTTCCAAATGCTGTTTTTTCTTTTTGCCCTTTTACGTTCCAAAATAAGCCGATACGTTACCTTAGGGTAGCTTCTCCTCTTCCCTCACGTACAAGGTCAGATATGATGACAATTGATGCATGAATGCTCTTTATGTAAATAGGCAATACATTCTGCATCGCTGCTGCTTCTTGTTCTTGCTGCTCTCCTCCTCCTCCTCCTCCTCCTCCTTCGAGACAGTGTTTCTCTGTGTAGCCCTGGCTGTCCTTGAACCTCCTCTGTAGACCAGGCTGGCCTCGAACTCGGATATCCATTTGCCTCTGCCTCTCAAATACTGGGATTAAAGGTATGAACCACCATTGCCCAGCCGGCATCAATATCATCAAATGAATCAGTAAATTATAAGTTTCAGCCTAGCAGTGGTGGTGCATTCCTTTAATCCCAGCACTAGGGAGGCAGAGGCAGGTGGATCACTGAGTCCAAGGCCAGCCTGGTCTACAAAGTGAGTTCCCAGGCAGTCAGGGTTACACAGAGAAGCTGCCTCAAAGAAACACAGCAAAACAAAACAAATAATATATGTTTTCTCATTCTCCATATACAATAATGTAAGTACAGACGGGCATTGCCTATGCAAGCCTAGGCTCTTTGTAGAGATGATTAAGATAGTCAAAAGAAAGCTTGGACTACACTTCAGTGCTAGAACATTTTTCTGGTGTATGCAAGGCACTGGGTTCCATTCCTGGGATAGGAGAGAGAGAGGGAGAGAGAGAGAGAGAGAGAGAGAGAGAGAGAGAGAGAGAGAGAGAGAGAGAGAGAGAGAGAGAGAGAGAGAGAGGCAGAGAGATATACAGAGAGAGAGAGACACACACACACAGAGAGAGAGAGAGAGAGAGAGGCAGAGAGATATACAGAGAGAGAGAGAGAGAGAGAGAGAGAGAGAGAGCGCAGGAAGGGAATAAAAGAAAAATGTGCTGGCTGAGAAAGGACAGAAGGATAAGGAAGAAAGAGGAGGAATGGCTCGGTGCTACAGTACCTGCCTACAATTCCCCAGTGAGAGGCTGGGGCCCCCTGACTTCTTTCCTCAGCTTGCAAAGGAAGAAAAAAAAAAAACATTTGAGCTTCCACAAGAATAACACTAATCACTGACATTTACAGTGTTAGAAGCTCTACTTTGCCACAACAAACTATTTTCACCTCTTCTAGCATTTACTCTTCAGCGTGTACCCAATTACATAAGCTTTTTTTTTTTTTAAAACATGCTAGAATTACAGCTAATATTTACCATCGCAACCACTTCAGATTGCACAGTTCACTGACACTAAGGACATTCATAATGTCCAGGTGTCACCATTATCCATAATGACCCTTTGGACCCCTTCCGGCTCCTGGAAGACCCTGGCCCTCTTTCTGTCTCTGCGGTTTTCTCTACCCCACAGGCTTACTTTTCTTTTTTACGTCAGGGTGTCTAGTGTTGCTCTCAGCCTTGGTCTGAGAAGCATCAGTTTCAGTGGTCAACGCAGAGAATCATAGCAGATCAGAGTGCCAAGAGTAACAGACTGCAAGCTCAGCCCACAGGGACGTTTGTATCATTCCCCAGATGCCCAAAGAGCATTGCCAAGGAGGCGAACTGGGTAAAACCTGGAGGGTGGGTCGGAAAGACCCCTGGGAAGCACTGACATCGGGATGGGACATGACTGACATAATCACGGACTCACGGCAGCTGTGGCTGCACCCACAAGATCTGCACAAAACAAGATGAAGAAGGTAGGAGAGAAACTAATTGGAAAGGATAGGATCTGGGGGCGAATGAGGGGGTCATCGGGGCGACTGTGTGCAAAATACATCGCCAGACATTAAATAAAAACAAGATAATGCCACTGTAAAAAGAGGTTCAGAGTCTGACTATGGGCCATCTGGTCAACCTCGGAGTCGTTATATAATTCAGGCAGGCCTTGAACGTTTTGCAGATTGCCTTGTACGTTCATTAGCTTGTGTAGAAGCCCCTCCCTTCGTAAGGCAGAATAATGTGTCTGCACACTACACTCAAATTTCTCCACTTACCCATCAGTGGGCCCTTGCACTGTTTCTAATTTTAGCTGTTATGAATAAATACTGGGCTTAAAAAAAAACTACATAATGAATCATACATTTTATTTCAAAATGCAAATGTCACTAACCAAGCACACATGTTAAAACAATAAAAATTTGCAATTTCATTATTTTGTTTTCTTTTGCATAGGACATTACAATATGGATCCTGTGTCATACAAAACATGTAACAAAGTTTTATCTGAGCAAGCCTAGGCCAGATTGGGAACTGAACAGCTCTAATACTTCACTGTAGTGATCCAGGTTTTTGGAAGCGTGTCGGGAGCGAGGTTTAAAACAAACAAATAAAAAAAAAATTCCTATGGAAAAGGAAACTGGGAACGTGATGGAAATGGCCTTGGGTCCTTGGATTTTGTCTTGGGGTTTTGGCAAAGGACCCCGCAGAAGTTCCACGGATGGCTTGGATGGGAAGCTGTTGCCTGGGCCTGTACAACAAAACCACAGCAGGAAGTTCCAGTCACCAAGGAAGGACAGGACCTCTGACCCCACAATGCACACTAGTCGGCAGTTATGTCCTCTGCCTTCCTCACTCCCCCCACCCCCCGCACCCCGTCGCCCCGCCCCCCCATCTCACACAGCTTTAAAACTTCACTACTTTTATTTAGAATCGAACAGGATGGCAAAGAAGACATCCCCCACCCCATTCCTGGGGGTGGGCAGGAAACAGATCAGGTCTGAGGACTGGTTTTTCTCCCTGCTCTGTTTCCTTAGAGTACCTACCGCCTGTGCGTGTTAGCAGGGTCAGCCTGTGAGCTGAATGCCAGTGGGCCACAGACCCAGGAGTAGCTCAGGCTACTTCTCTGGTGACTCACACACTGCCTGGTCATCTGCCCCAGTGTCATACCTGAGTTATGACACCGAGTCTACCCTAGTATGGGGTAGAAGGATCTCTCTGTTTCCCCACTGGGCACTGAAGAGACAGATCCTGGGTTCCCAGTGTGGAGATCCTGCAGACAGAAATGGTAGGGGTGGTGGTGGGTTTGTTTGTTTTGTTTTTGTTTTTTGCTTTATTTTATTTTTTTCTTTTGTGCTGAGATTGAGCTGAGGGCCTTGCACACGGGTCTCTGAAAGTGCTCTACCAACTGAGCTACCACCTTCAGGAGCACACACAATGTCTTTAGCTCAGCATGACCGAGATTCATTCTTTTTTTTTTTTTTTTTTCTGAGACAGGGTTTCTCTGTGTAGTCTTGGCTGTCCTGGACTCACTTTGTAGACCAGGCTGGCCTCGAACTCACAGCGATCCTCCTGCCTCTGCCTCCCGAGTGCTGGGATTAAAGGCGTGCGCCACCACGCCCGGTTCCGAGAGTCATTCTTGTTTCATTTATCAACGGCTAACTGTTGCCGAGCCCACTGGCCAAACATAACTTCAGTTTGTTTATTAGCTTTCTTATAGAGGAACACCTGGGCTTTCCTCGCCTTTGTCATTGGGGTGGTGGCACTGGTGTTTTTGATTTGATTGCTATGAGTAAAGTTGTTGAACTTGGTTTTGTGCCAGTTTTGTGGGTAGATAAATAAAGTGTGTGAGACAGAGGGTGGGGAAGGGGAGGGAGAGGGAAAGGGGGGTGCAAGAAAAAGAGAGAGAGGGAAAGAGAGTGGGGCAGAGGAAGAAAAGAATAATAGAAGTAGGC
This sequence comes from Acomys percivali, assembly GCA_907169655.1. Lineage (NCBI taxonomy): Eukaryota > Metazoa > Chordata > Mammalia > Rodentia > Muridae > Acomys > Acomys percivali. The sequence goes on from CAJRSG010008621.1 coordinate 88,010, forward strand.
TGTGGACATCAGAACAGCACAGAAGGTCCTGTGACACCTTCTTGGTCTTGAGAGGTAACTCCTTTGGCAGATACACAGACCTTTTTTTTTTTTTTTTTTCTTAAATGGTTTTTTTGAGAGAGGGTTCTCTGTGTAGCCCTGGACATCCTGGACTTGCTTTGTAGACATACAGACTCTTAAAGTCAATAGAGAGTTTTATTTGCTGGCCAGCAGGCTATATGGGGAACTTAGCCAAATTGTGTAGTCCCAAGCTTTACCATTCTTTCTCTTTTATGCACAAAAGCCATATCCTGGTTGATGCATTTCAATTAGAAGGAACAGTTAGCAGTGAGTGGAGATGTGGAAGCTAAAAGTAAGATTAGTACACTTAGGGACTTTCCCAGAATTATAGGCTATGATGGATTAGGTCTTTGGTTTTGTTTTGACAGTTGTGTGTGTGTGTGTGTGTGGGGGTCTATGTGCTGGGCTTTTAGGTCAGATGGCCTCTAATATGGCATTGGTTGTGCTAAGACTGAGGGAGGGGGCAGTTACATTGGTATGTCCATAAACAAATATGCAAATACTAATAGGCAACACACATACACACACACACACACACACACACACACACACACACACACTTTTCTGTTGTGGTTAAAATACCAGTATGGCCTAATAATTATTATTACAGCGGTATTTTCTAACCCCCAAGCAATCAATCAAGACACAGATAGCTGTTATATTTTAAAATAGCTTTAGTTAACCTGGGGCAGGGCAGATTATCAATCCCCTAAACGACTTCCCATAGTGGCGGGCAGGTCTGGGATCCCTGCCTCTATCCCATGCCATCTGCTTCTAATAACTTCTATCAAGCTCCCTCCCATCCATAATCCCACGTACTTGCTAATGTTCTTCATCTGGGCTGGATTCTCCATCCACGCCGGCCATGTTCTTCTCCTCCGGCTAACCCATGGCGGCCTTCCTTCTTCCTTCTTCCTCTCCTCTCCTCCTCCTCTCTGCTTCCCAAGATTCTCTCTGTCTCCCTAATCCTTGGAACCTTAGCCACGCCTACCTCATTTACCCTGCCCAGGTGTGATGGCCTTTATTGGTCAAATAGGTTAGGCTCTAGGCAAGGCACAGGTGGCAGAGACAGCAAGCAGTAATCAGCATCAAATACAGTAGACCGACCTGCAACACTTTCTTTTCAGATAGCCAGGACAAAAAAAATCAACTATTGGAACTCTGGGAGGCATTCACCCTTCGTTCTTATGCGGCTTTGGAGCGGGCAGGGTGTCTAAGTTACATGTTTCTGAACTGTCCCAGTCTGGTAAGTTTTGGTTAGCTTCTTGCATTTTATGGCTCTGCCTCTTCCCTCCAGGAGGGGATGTTTCAATTCAGAAGAAATATCTGTAAGGCAGAGGTACATCCCTACAAGAGAAATTATAATGGCCTTTTCTGTTGAGGAATTATTCTCATGGAAAGATCATTAAAAACCATGAAGCAGTTTGCTATGATGCAGTTTTTTCCCTAGCTGCATTACACAAGATAGGAACACTGGTCACGGCCACGGCCACGGTCACGGCCACGGCCACGGCCACGGCCACAGCCACAGTCGTAGTCATGGAAAGGAGAAAGGAATGAAGGAAGACACAAAGCACAGAGAACACACAGAGATGGACAAAAGGCGGAGATGGGGAGAGAGGTACAGCTAAAGACAGAGGTGGAGCCACAGAAAGAACTGGATGAACGAAAAACAGAGATTCAAATGTCATTGTCCGAGGCCTAGAGTGTGAGCTAGAAGGTCAGGGAGAGAGGAAGACCAGGGAAAGACCGCAATTGGGCAGAAATAGGGTGGCTGGAGGGGAGAGTCTAATCAGAGAGCAAGCCCCATGCCAACTTGGCCTCAGAAGCCTTGGGAGCAGCCAGCGCGGTTGTTTCTCTGGCTCTTCTTTAGTTCCAGGCTACCACGAACCAAAGCTCACTTAGCCACAACAACAGGCTGCCTTCAACGCTGATGAGGACAGTCAGTTCTCCAGGGCGCTGGCTGGATCCCAGACAGGTGCAAGTATTTGTACACACCGAAGCTAATCCGGTCAGCAGCTCTTTTGTTTATGTAAGTGAGTCTGTTATCACTACCACTTTACAAATTCACAAATAAGGCAGGGGCGGGGGCAAATCACGTCTTCAAGTCACCTGGTAGCTCCGATTCAGCCCCGAGAAATGTACGTTAGGCTCCTCTGTCGCTGGGACAGGCAATGTGACTGTGTAGATGTGGCAGAGAGCCTAGGGTCTAAAGATCTTCCAAAGAAATCTATGAACTGTGGAGATGATTGCACCTGCCTGGAGAAACTGTGTCCAAGGATTTTCTCATCCCTTGAGTATATGGATTTGAGTATATGGATTTTATTTACTTCACAATTATCTGCCGTGAGCCCCCACAATGTGCGGGTACTGTTCCAGACAGTGAGGGGAGTCTATGCGAGTGAACGAGAAAATGTGGACAACAAGAAATTAGTGCTCTGAGCCAGGCACACTTCCTGTAACACCAGCATTCAGGTCCAGATACAAGATCAGCCTGGACTACGCTCTACAAATAGTAACGAACGAACGAACAAACCTGTCCTGGGCTGGGGAGATGGTTCAGGCTGTAAAGTATGCGACACGAAAATATAAGGCCTATATGTGTGTGTGTGTGTGTGTGTGTGTGTGTGTGTGTGTGTGTGTGTGTGCCCCTGTTGCCATGTAGTGCGGGCTCACTGAGCGTTGGCTGGTCAGTAGTCACACGCCATGGATGACGTGCCTCACAGAGGACCAGGCGTGCTACGCACCTTCAAGACACTCTAGACAGCCTGAGTGTGGCAAACACGGCTCTGGCAGGCCTTGCCAGTCTCCTTGCTCTTTCTGCCTTGTTAACCGGTTAGATTGCACTCCTGGGTAGCCGTCAAGGTCGGTATCTGGCCACTACCAGAGTCTTGAAGTCCAAAATCCAAAGCCCCCTTTTGGCTCACCTAATTAACGCGCCCAATTAAAATGAAACACCTCATCCTAACATGGGGTTTCCCTTTTTACCTTTATAAATCCCCATTTGTCTATGGGGCACACGTCTCTCCTCTCTGTCCAGCGCAGTCTTCTGTCCCCCTGGGGCAAGTAAATCTCCTTTGTGCTGAGAACTTGGTCTTGGGGTGCCCTGAGCCAATCCTTTCACATCTCCCATGTGTCATATTTAAAAAGAACAAAACAAAACTCTTTTAAAAAGGGGAAGTCCAAGACGAGTGAAGTTTCATGAAATGTTTTCATATGAAGTTTAAGGTTATTTTTGTTCAAGCTCACAAATCGTTTTATTGAAATCTTGATGGGGACTGGATGGAATCTGTGTACCGCTTTTGGTACCATGACCGCCGTTCACACTATCAATCCAGAGACTGTAAGAACGAAGGGTGACAGATGAGCAGGGACAACAGAGCAGATGCACATGTGAGCTCACAGAGGCTGTGACAGCAGCGTGCTTAGGGCATGCTCAAGCCTAGGCCACACAGAGTCCCAGGATGGAAACGTGGGAAGTGGAGGCAAAGCTCCACCCCTAGCCAAGGAAGTTCACAAATGTCAGCTGCTGAGACAGAGAACAAACAAACAAACAAACAAACAAACATTCTTTTTTTCAGTGGCATGACACTAGGTATACTGGCCACACTCTGCAGCAGTCCTCACGCCCAGAAGTTGGCCAACTCAGATTGGATTCCACATTTAAAATCTTTTTTTTCATTTTTTTTTTTTAAAGTGGCTTTTTTTCTTTGTAAAGAGAGAAAGAAGAGGAAGTTGGTTGGGGAGGGAAAGTATCTGGAATTAGATACTGTAGTTATGAATAAATTAATTAAATTATAATGCTTTATAAAGCTTAGTTGTTTAGGGGTTAAGATGTCTTTAGGTCCAGATAGATGTTTTAAGTTAATGGTGATGAGATATGCTAGATATTGATTTACATTCAAAAATTTAGACTCATCAAGATAGGAAAATGTTTCCTACAAGGCAGCCAAATACAAATAGCCAAAACACTTCGAATGTAACATTAATGTAATTCCTGATTGTTTTGTGGTTCTTCTTGCTCTATGTAGTTCATTTTATATATGTATAATAACATGAATGCATAGGTTAAAAAATAAAAAAATATTATTAAAAAAAAAGAAATGCTCAATGCCATTAGCCATCAGAGAAGTGTAAAACAAGACAATTCTGAGATTCTATCTTACACCCATCAGAACAGCTAAGATAAAAAACTCAAGTGACAGCACACATGCTGGCAAGGATGTGGAGAAAGTGGAATACTCCTCCATTGCTGGTGGGAGTACAAACATCTATCTGGTGCTTTCTCAGAAAACTGGGAATATCTCTACCTCAAGTCCCAGCTATTCCACTCCTAGCATATACCCAAAAGATGCTCCACCACACAACGAGGACACTTGTTCAACTATGTTCATAGCAGCTCTATTTGTAATAGCCAAAAACTATAATTTTTTAAAAAAGCTAATGATTATCTGGAGTATTTAAACAGTTGCATAGACAGCCCATTCAGGATTGCCAGAATCTTCAATTTGTAATAATAAATAAATAAATAAATAAATAAATAAATAAATAAATAAATGGGGTGCAGTAAATTTATTTAATCATGCAACTAAAACCAGATGGTTAAATTATATAATTTATTTCCAAGAAATTCTTCATATGGGAAAGATTAAATAAAAGCAAACACTGGGCCAGGCTGTAATCTGGTTACATGAGTGAAATATTTCATCATAGCTGATTTTTAAGTTCAAAATTCTTATGGGTTTCTTAAATTTTTAATAATATCATTTTCATATTTTCATGAAGAGATATGCTTTTATTTCTCACTTGCAAGATGTATTAACATCAGTATTTACAAAGTACAATGTTGTTAATTTTTAATAAAGAATGTGATCGGAAAAAAAGACACTGTAATGTAAGTGGTAAAATGTAGTCAGTTTAAAATCTGGATGTAGGCCCATGTGCCTATAATACTAGAACTGGGAATCAGATTCAGAGTTCAAATAATCTTTGCATGAATGTAGGATTTTTGTGGCTAGCCTGAGCTACATGAGACTCTGTCTTGAAATACAGAACCAAAAAAAAAAAAAAAAGAAAAAAAAGAAAGAAAAAGAAAAGAAAAAGGAAAAGAAAAAATTAGCTTTGTTATATGAATTTCATCTCAATTTAAACACAAGTAAGGGAGGGGAGGTGCAGGTAGCAAAGAGTTTGTTCCAAACTCACAGTGTGATTGATGATGTTTCTCCTGCACCCGCTAGCAGTGTGACGGCATTGTGCTTGGCCTCTGTTCCTCATCTGTAAAGGGGGGTCATGACCCTCAAACACAACCCATGGGGCTACGATGAGATGAAGAGGATTCAAGAACGACCATCCCCAGGCCATTAGCACAGAGCATGGGACCACAGTTTGCTGACCAGTCGGGACTTGGGGCTGTTAACAAGCATGAGAAAAGTGACTGACGCACGTTGTGGCCTCCAGAAGTCTCTCTGTCCATACGTTAAGAAAGAAGCTTGGTTAGGCTTTCCAGTTCCAGTCACAGAGGAGAGTACAGCACTGTAGACACTTGAGGCACCTGAAAATCATTGACTCTCTTCTCTTGGCCCATTCAGCGGGGCAGAAAGCGAATCTGATACCCTGGGGGTATTTTGCTTACACCACTGTCCTTGGGAGTGAGGCTGATGTCCTGAGGGTCCACGGGGCTGGACACGGAGAAGTTCTGGAGGATGGCGGCGAAGAAAAGGAACAATTCACTGCGGGCGATGCCTTCGCCAAGACACGTGCGCTTTCCTGTGGGCGCAGAGGCCAAGTCATGTGAGCTTCAGGGAACTATGCAATCTTTGTGTTTGTCCCGTCCCTAAACCCAGACAGCTGCGGCCAGTGCCACAAATAAGTGCGGGTCGGCCTCTTAATTCACAGTTCTAAGAGAATATAAAGACTTTCCCTAAACCTTAAAAAAAGGGCATGTAAAATATTTGGTGCATGGCCAGCATTCACTTGTGACAGAGCTAAAGTCCCAAAGCATCCATTGCCCCAGAAAGAGTAAAGACCAACTTGGAGTTGAGCGTAGATTGGTGTGTGTGTGTGTGTGTGTGTGTGTGTGTGTGTGTGTGTGTGTGTGTGAACATTTATTTATTACTTTAAAAAATATTTATTTATTATGTATACAGTGTACAGTGTTCTGCCTGCGTGTACAACTACCCAGGGCGCCAGATCTCGTTGTGTGGGAACTGGACAGGGGCTGGCTTCCCTGAGCAGAAGCCCCCTCCCTGCCCTCTGCTTAGTCAGCTTGAAGTCAACCTCCCTGGGAGCCGGATGAGAGGCTCACATCCCTGAGATCCAAACAAAAGCTCACCTTGTCAGATTATGTGGGACACCCCGCAGTGTGACAGCTACAGCAGATGAAATGTCTAGTTAAGAGTCCCCCTGCAGCATGACTCAAAGCTCCTCTGCTCTGTACCTTATCAATTAAGGCCAACTTCCCCTATGCCCCTTGCCCAGTTATGTGACGCCAAGGCTGGGAAAGTCCCGCTTGCGGTTTCTGCCTTTAAAAACCTTGTATTGTAAGGAGTCAAGGCCGCCCACCTTCCTCAGCCTCTGGGGAACAGCTTGGTCCTTGCTACGGAGCAAGGTCAATAAAAAAAAGACCCTGTGAACATTGCATCTGGCGGGTCTCTGGTAGTCTGTGAAGTTTTTGTGACTTGAGGCTTACAATTGTAAATGGTTGTGAGCCACCAGGTGGTTGCCGGGAATTGAACTCAGGACCTTTGGGAGAACCACGGCCGTTTTCTCCACTGCTGAGCTACCTCTCCAGCCTGTATTTTTAGTACTGTTAATTTCTCTCATAAGGACGGCGGCACCCGGTTCAGAAGACTGCTGGGAGGGATATCGCAACATTGATGCCTACGATGATCCTTAAATTGACACCTACTTATATTAATAATTCGATATGAGCCTGACATGATGGTGCAATGCCTTCAACTCTGACACACAGAGAAAAAAAAAAAAAGTTGAAGAGGGAAACCCTGAGCTCAAAAAACGTCCGGGCTTGTATAGCAAGACCACCCCCCTCCCCACACATCTTAAAAAAAAAAACAACGGGAGGAGAAGGAGAGGAGGGAGGGCCAGACAGGTGAGAAAGGAGGAAGAGCGCAGGAAAGTGAAGAGGAAGAAAGAAAAGAAGAAACAAGGTGTTGTCCCTCCCCCTCCCCCCTGCCCCCTCCCCCTCCCCCTCCCCCTCCCACTATCGCTACCCACTTTCTGGTCTCAAATTGTTCATACACTTGAGAATGAACAGGCCTGCACACGACAAGGGGGCCATGGTACTCACCGGATTCTCAAGGTGTAAAGGAGCCCCTGCTGTCTTGTGAGCACCCAGGTATGCGCGGGCAGAGGCACCACCTCTCACCCTGTAACCTCAGTTAATCCCTTATCTGCAACTGACTGCCTGGGGCCTCCAGGTGCAGGCGGGGTTTTCCCAGCAACCCCCTGTGGCCCCGTGGGTTGTCGGGAAATGGCACCTGTGTGGGAGTTATTAGGAAAAGCACCCTACCCTTTTGGGCTTCTTGCTTCCCAGAATTTAGGTGTCCTGAGCTTGGAAATTGCAGCTCTCTGAGATGGTTCTTCTAGAACAGGTTTTGTGACCCAGATTTTTTTTTTTTTTTTTTTTTTCTTTCCAGAACAGCTTAATGACTTATCTCGCTCTCAACACAATGACCTCATGCCTGGCAGCTGGCGATTTGGACATCTTCCATGTCTCTTTGGCTCTAACACTTTCTGGCTCCATTTTTTTTTGGGGGGGGGGGAGTGGGGGCGAGGCAGGTATCTTCTTACCTACTGGACATCATTTTTTTTTCCTGTTTATTTCTGTCAAAACTCCCTACTGTTTTCTCTCTCTCCCCCTCTTATCTTTTCCTTGTCACTTGTTCATTTAGCATCTTTCTCTTTATGTGCCTTTGGTCCACTTCTTATTTTCTTCTTCTTCTTCTTCTTCTTCTTCTTCTTCTTCTTCTTCTTCTTCTTCTTCTTCTTCTTCTTCTTCATTTCCCAGGATCCTCCTCTGTCCTGTCTTTACATCTTCAGCATCCTTACTATGCCCCTCTCTGCCCTTTCTTCCGTTGTCTCCTTTCACTGTGTATCTTTTTTTTTTTTTTAAACCGCCCCTTCCTGTCATGATCTTCTCGTACCCTGACTTCCACTCCGTTGTTGCAACCAAACATCCTGACAAAAATCAACATAGGTGAAGAGGAAATGGCTTCTCTTTGACTTGCGATTCCCGGATTACCGGCTGTCACGCCAGAGAAGTTAAAGACACAAGAGCTGGGGACAACTGGTCACCTCCAGATCCACAGCCAGGAGCGTGCTGCCTACTTCCTTGGAGGCTCAGCTTGGACCTCATATCTCTTGCCATTAGGTCTCTTCCCAGATGACTCTAGGTTGTCACATTGTCACTTAACCCTGAGCAGTACATCTTGTCCCGGTCTCATTGTGTGTTTCTTTGTTTAGATTTGTTTCAATTTTGTCATCCCTCTATCACCCATCTGTTTCTAGCCTTATTTATCAACATTTCTCCTTTTCTCTAAACTTACAGCTATGGCATGTAGAAATTTACTTTTTTAAAAATCTCATTACTTTTACGTGTTCCCACACTGCATAAAGATTAAAGAGGAATGAAGAGTAAAGAATGGGTATGTCTGGGTGGGGTTGATCCCTGAATCACGGAAGTCACTGCTGACACTCAACTCCAGACTGTTTTGTCTAGGGATATAGTTTGGTGGTAGAGCCCCTGCCTAGAATCCCCCAGTGAGGGACTGGGGTGTGGCTCAGTGGTAGAGCCCCTGCCTAGAATCCCCCAGTGAGGGGCTGGGGTGTGGCTCAGTGGTAGAGCCTCTGCCTAGAATCCCCCAGTGAGGGGCTGCGGGCGTGGCTCAGTGGTTGAGCCCTTGCCTAGAATCCCCCAGTGAGGGGCTGGGGTGTGACTCAGTGGTA
>CAJRSG010008621.1:122172-150761 GCA_907169655.1 Acomys percivali
GAAAGAAAGAAAGAAAGAAAGAAAGAAAGAAAGAAAGAAAGAAAGAAAGAAAGAAAGAAAGAGAGAGAGAAATCCACCATTGTCTGCACAGTCCAGTTGCCGACCCTCCCTCTAGGGATCACGGCTGAGGCTTCTGGGTCCTGTTACCTGCTGTTTGGCTGGTGTCCATCCTCCTTGCTTTATAAGCATCCAGCTGTGCGTGCAGCTCCTCCGCAGAAACCTGCTGCTTTGAGTTCCATCCAGCAGGTGCCTCTACCTCTTCCCAGGCTGCCTCCACCACCCAAACCCCCCAGATCCACGGTTTCTTGCCATGCCACCTCTGTTTATGCTTTGCGCGGGTCTTCGCTGTGTATCAGTCTGTGATGTGACAAGCTGGATGTTCACAGGACGGCCATCCAAAGGGGACCCCCCCCCCATTGTACTGTTTCATACATAGCCTTCAGGGCGCCGGCCTTCCGTTCAGAGCGCGCATCTGCTGTCCCTAAAATTTCCTCCAGAGCGCATCGCCGCCGCCGCCGTGCAACCGCTGCCCTCTTCAACGCTGCAGGCTCGGCAAAGAGTCCCCTGAAATATCAGCGTCCGACAACCCCGAAGCCCAGGTTTGACAACAGCAGCTTCTCAACCCGTCTCCACGCCCGCTCCACCCCAGAAGCCGCTGTGGAACAGGTCATGCTGCCTCTTGTCGGGGAGGTACCGGCGGGTTTCTGCCGCCTGGCGAGCGATGGCGTGCGGGTTCCTCATGGATGCGCCCCCCCCTCCGCCTCGGCTCACCCCCTGCACCGCCGCCGCCGAGGCCGCCCTGGGAGCCTACCCTGCCGCAATCCCGGTCTCCTCGCTGGCTGCCTCCGGTTCAGCTTAATGATGTCGTCCAACGACATCCATGGCGGGAGCGGAGTCGGGCCTCGGATCGAGCCTGCACTTGACTTTTTTTTTTTTTATTATGCACATCAGATCACATTATAGACGGTTGTGAGCTACCACGTGGTTGCTGGGAATTGAACTCATGACCTCTGGAAGAGCAGTCAGTGCTCTCAACCGCTGAGCCATCTCTCCAGCCCCTGCACTTGACTTTTTAATGGGGACTATAAAATCCAGAAGTGCCGAGACAGAGGAGCTGCACACTGTAAGGGACTATAAGGTGCCAGCTCAGACTACTATACCTAGCAAAAATTTCCAGTCACCAAAGATAGAGAAAAATAAGATACCCTTATGACAAAGTCAAATTTAAACAACATTGATTAAAAAAAAAAAAATAAATCTAGCCTTTCAGAAAGTGCTGGAAAAAAAAAACTTCCAACCTGAAGAGATTAACTACATGCAGAAAACACAGGGAATAAGTAATCCAGGCCAGTAAAATAAAAATAAGGAACACAGACAGACAGACAGACAGACAGACAGACAGACACACCAGCACCACCACCACCAACAAAATAACAGGATTTATGATTTCATTGGTCATTGATATCTCTCGACATCGGTGGTCTCAATTTCCCAATTAAAAAGCACAGACTAACAGAATGGACGCAAAAGAAGAATCCATTCCTCTGTCTCATCCAGGAAAAATACCACAACAGCGTGCATAGACATCACCTTGCGTTGAGGGGGTAGGAAAACATATTCCAAGCGGATGGACCCAAGAAGCAAACTGGGGTAGCTGTTTTAACATCTAACAAGATGGGCTTCAGCCAGAAGACATAAGGAAGGGACAATACATGCTCATCAAAGGAAAAACCCACCAAGAGAACATGTCAGTTCCTAACATCTGTGCCCCAAACACAAGGACACCCAAGTTTGTGAAAGACACGCTGCTACAGCTTAAGTCACATAGAGACCCTCACACGATGATAGAGAGGGAGACTTCAATCCCCCGTGCTCACCAATAGATAGGTCACTCAAGACAAAAACTAAACACAAAGCTACTGGAGCCAATAGATGTTATAAACCAAATAGACCCAACAGATACTTCACAGAACATTTCACCCAAACACAAAAGAACATATGTTCTTCTCTGAACATCATGGAGATTTTTTTTTTCTAAAATTGACCATGTGCTCAGACATAAAGCATGTCTCAACATATAGAAAAGAAATGAATTAACACCATGCATCCTATCAGACCACCATGGACAACTTTCTGCTGAACGAAGACTAAAGCCCAGCGTGATGGAGCAGGTATAGCCAGGCGTGGTGCGCACATCTTTAATCCCAGCTCTCCGGAGGCAGAGGCAGCTAGATCTCTGTGAGTTCAAAACCGGTGTGGTCTACAAAGCGAGTCCATGGCGGCAAGAGCTTGTTACACAGGGAAACCCTGTCTGGAACTGTCTCCCTCCCAAAGGGACAGAAATAAAGAAATTAAGGACTTCCTAGAATTCAATGAAGATGAACAAAGAGAATACTGAAATTTAGACACAACGGAAGTGGTTGTAATAGGCAAGTTCATAGCACTGAGTTCCTATGTTAAAACAAACAAACAAACAAACAAACAAAAAACTGGGGTAATTGCATATTAACATCTTAATAGCACACTTGAAAGCTCTAGAACAGTGGTTCTCACATGTATGTGGTAACTTCCTTAGGGATGGCATATCAGGTGTCCTATATATCAGATAGTCACATTATGATTCATAACAGTAGCAAAATTACAGTTTCAAATTAGCAACAAAATAACTTTATGATTGAGGGTTACCACAATGAGGAACTGTGTTAAAGGGTCTCAGCAACTGGAAAGTTAAGAACCACTGCTTGAAAACAAAAATAAGTCACATCCAAAAGGAGTTAGATGTCAAGAAATAATCAAACTCAGGGTCAAAATCAATACAACAGGCACAAAGAGAACAACGCAAAGAGTCAATGAAACACAGAATTGGTTCTTTGAAGAAATCAGTAAAAAAACAAAACAAAACAAACGAACAACAACAACAAAAAAAAAACCCTCATCCCAATTAAAAGGTGGAAAGACAAAATCCAAGCCAACAAAGTCAGAAGTGAAAGAGGGGACATAAATGCAGACACCGAGGAATTCCAGAGAATTGTAAAGACATACATTAAAAATGTATATTCCACTAAATTAGAAAATCTAAAAGAAATCGGTAATTTTCTCATTAGGTATCTCTTACCAAAGTTAAATTCAGATCAGATAAAGAATTTAGCCAGACCTACAAGCCCTAGTGAAATAGAAGTGGTGTCCCAACAGCAGCAACCAGTAAAATGTATCCCCAAAATAACTCAGTACAAAACAGGTCTGTTTCAGAATTAAAAAAAAAAAAAAAAGGGGGGGGGGCAGGGCGGGGGGGGAGAGGGGGGGGGGGGGGCAGGGCGAGAAGGCTTTACATGAGTTTTTAAGATCCTATTTTTTCTGAATTTCCTGCATGCTTTACCTTTATTTTTTATTAATTAATTTATTCAGATTATAACTCAATTGTTCTCCCATCACCTGTATCGTCCCATTCCTCCCTCCCTCCCACCTCCCACCATATTGCCCCTCACCTAGGTCCATGATTGAGGGGGATCTCCTCCCCCACTTTATGGTCATAGGCTATCAAGTCTCATCTTTCTTTCTCTGAGAGCCACCAGGGCTCCCCACCAATGGGAGGTCGTCAAATATGGGGCACCAGAGCTCATGTCAGAGTTAGTCCCCGCTCTCCACATAGCTGTGGAAAGTGCCCTGTCTGTTGTCTAGATCAGAGTATGTGTTTATTACTTGTATTGTCCTTGGTTAGTGCAATAGTTTGAGCAGAGACCCCCTGGGCCCTGATCCATCTGTTGTTCTTCTTGTAGGGCTCTAAGACCCTCTGGATCCTTCTATCTTTCTGCTTCCCCCATCTCCTATATTTCTCTTACCTAGAGCCCCAGTAGGATGTCCTCACATCTATCCCAATCTCCTGGTAAGTGAAGACTTTCATGGGACATGCCTTTTGGGCTAGTGCCCAATTATAAGTGAGTGTATACCATGTGAGTCTTTCTGCTTCTGGGTTAACTCACTCAGCATGATAATTTTCAGTTCCATCCAGAAGCCTGTTCTTTTCTAATGAGAGACAGAAAGGTAGTGGATCCTGATGGGAGAGGGGGTGGGGAGGAACTGGGGGAGCAAAAAAGTCCATTTGTAATAAAAGGCAAATAAGAAAACATAATCGTAAGTCTAACGGGAAAAGTAACACAACCAATGAATTTGATGCGACCTAAAGAATTAATGGAATATTGAGGTCATTAGAGTTTCTAAAGTGAAGAAGCTATCTTCTACCCCATTTTCAGGACTTTTCATAGGAGCTCCTGTGTTGGCTCAAAGACATCTTGGACTTGCTGACAAGGGAATACTCTGTGACGCTCACCTCCTCTATTAATTTATTATTTATTTTTGGAACAGTGGTAGCAACTTGCCTTTGCACTGAGTGAATTGTCTTTTGTGTAGAGATTTTGCTTTGCCAGGTATTTAATCACAATTGAAGAGAAATGCTGCAGTTTGTTTAAAAAGGGTTTCCCCTAATTACAAAAGAAAAGAAAATGGATGTTCTCAGGTTTATAGGCTCTTAAGTGTTTTCCCCAAAGACCTCCAGGTCAGGATGGTCCTTCAGTTCTAGAGTCCCCTCATGGGGCTGTAGCCAGGGTTCAGGCCAAGCAGCTGAAATAGACTCAGTAAACATGGCTACATCTGTTGTCCCAGAGAGAGGATCTGCCCTCTGGTGTCAAGAAATGGAATCACAGGTCTGTCTCACCCACGGAGAAGGGCATAAAAGCTCCATTGGCATCCAGGAAGTGGTCAGGATTTGAAGGTGTTTGGTTGTTCAAAGTTAAGGTTTCTTTAAAGTGGTATACCCACCCTTTTCCAAGCCCCTTCCTGGTTTCTCTCCTTCTGTTCTTACATCTGTAAAAAGCAGTTTCATCACAACTCAAGCTAGAGCATTCACTGAACCATGTATTTACTTAATGCCACTAACATTCCCCCAAGCTCCACAGTGTACCCATGTTCCTGAAAATAAGTTCAAAGACTCCACTGTGGTCCACACAGCCCTGCCTGACGTGATCCCATCAGTCTTCCTGACTCTCCATTCGTCTCTTGCTCTTCACAGACAAGAGGCCCATGTTGCTCACGGACCCTGTTCATCTTCAGGGTCTTTCAGCAGCAACCCCTCTCTCTGCTGCCTCCTCCTGCATCTGGGGCTCACCATGAGACATCACAACCACTTGACAACCAGATCCTTCTGTCTGGGCCGGCTGCCATTTTCTTCTTGCCTGTTCCATGTGCTTTGCCTGAACATGGTTTAAGTGTCCTCCATGGGTTCACATGCTGGATGCATGGTCCCCAAAGTGGTTGTGTTGAGAGACGGTAGAGCCTTCAAGTGCTGGAGCTTAGCGAGAGGCATTGGGTGTTTAGGGAAGATCCACAGAACAGCTTAATACTGGTCTCCCACAGAGGGCTAGAATCCTAGAGAATTGATTATTATAAAACAAGCTCACCCTCCACGGTTAGCCTCTTCCACATGTGACAGTTCTTAATTTCCTCTACTTTGTAGTGACACATGAGAAGGGTCCTCATCAGAGTCTGGAAAAAAAATAAATTTACTGTTTGATCTTAAACTATCAATCACGAGCTGGATAAACCTTTAATCTATAAAGAGCTTAGACTCTGGACTTCTGTGATAGCAAGAGAAAACAGAGAAAGACACCAGGAGATGGTTATCCTGCCTGTTTAGTTGAACTGCAGCACTTCACGTCTTAACATCTTTGGCTTCAGTCAAGCCAGCTCATCCCCAAGATCTGAAATTTCAAAACCTGCCTCTCCCCTGTTATATCATGTCATTATACACCCAGGTCCACTCTTGACCTAGCACCAAATGGTGCTCAAGAATGGCTTCTTTTACATGCCTGTCATCTTTCTAGAAAGCCTTGGCAGCTCAGGTCAAGTCCTGCGCCTTATGTAAGTCTGTAAAACTCCCAAGCAAATTCCTATTGTTTGTATCCAATATCACCCACGTGAGCAAGTCACTTGTTTTATGAGTTTATTCAATATTTTCCACCAGACCCTCAGCTCCTGAAGGCCAAGGAACACGGCTCAGCTCTCTGACCTTGTCACACACAGTGGGTCGTGGATTTGAACAATTGTTTAAAGCGCCCTGTAGCTGGCAGGACTTTCATTTCCACTGCACATTGCCTGTCCCCTGGGTACCTTGTTTGCTTATAGCATCTTGACTGTCCCTACAGGAAGAAGATGCAACATGTCATGCTATCATGACAGGATGTCACCAGCCCTCACTGTGAGTCTGTGGGCAGCTAGAGTGTTGGGGGAGGGTTCTACTTTCTTCAGTGGTGTAACTGTTCATAAGTTGTTCATGTTCCAGTAAATAGTCTCCACATCCATACTCATTAAAGCAACCATAATTACATCTAAGTGGGAAGGGGGCTTCAGAGAAAATGCTGTAGATGAGAATGAGAAAGGAAGAAATTAGATTTTTTTCAAAGAATAAAAAAAAAAAACAAACCACCCAACAAGTTAAATACCACGTTAACTTGGCATTTCCCCCATTTAGGAAGCATGTTTTTTAAACACTTGTGGCCAGAGGTACCAAATCTTTCATCCCATCACATGAGACCATTAGCTGGGAAAAGTAGAGCGACCTTGTGCGAAAAACTAATTAAAAAATAAATCCACCATTGAGCTAGGTGGGTGATCTATTAAACAATTAAGGAGTAGCAGGAAATTGAGGTTGTTGCTGCTATAGCAGCTCCCTTAGTGAGAATCAGGGCCATGAATGGTTATTGATTAACAAATAAATGGTAATTAAACTGGAATCTCCCCTGTAACCAAATAGGCAAAACTGAACTGACAAGTGCACAAAGAACTGGAGAGACGGTGGCAGGATGGTGCTTGGAGGATACATGGTGTTTACAACTGAGAAGCTTTTCCTACCCACACTCACTTCATGCCCTGCCTCTCCTCCCTTTGTCCTGGAACACACCAGGCTAATCTCGTTTGTTGGCAAAAAGCAAACCTTCCTTGTTGACGCCTCTGATATTTTCCTTTCTCTTCTGGAACAAGGAAGGCCTAAGGAGTGAAATTCTACACGCTTGCACCTAAGCACCTCCAGACTTCTCGCACTCTGCGCACACCGCCCCCACACAATTCCAGCAGAGAAAGCGTCTTTGCCAACCTGAGCACCATCCATCAAATGTCAGCATCTCACCTGTCCCTCAGCAACCTTCCTGCCCACCCAAACCTACAGCCTGGAGGGAGTCCCTGGCTCTTCCTGCTGAGGGGATCTTCAACGATGACCAAATCAGGGAAAGCCTGCACTAAAGGCACCATATAAGTCTCACCTGATTGAAAGATTTGAGGAGGCCTCCTCTGTCCTTCTGCAGGTTCCCCAAAATGGGTAAGGGATGGGGGGGGGGTCCTGGTGGAAGATGCCCACTGGTCTTCGAGTGGCTCCTAACCAGGAGTAGCAAGAAACTCCCAAGGAGGAGCAGGAGACTGGTCTCCATGGTCCTGGTCTAACCACTGTTGATATTACTGCACACTCCAGCAGGACCGTCTATGACAAACCCTCCTCTTCACCTAGTTACACAACTTCAGCTATTCCCACTTCCTGTCTCTCATTGTCCAGGACTTTGAGCATCCACACTTACTGCTCGGACTGTGGGTAACATGATCATCCCCAATCCCCTCCCTCCTCCCTCCCCCTCCCCCGCCACTGTAGATGTTGGCAAGGACACCGTGAGATAGGTACACAGAACAAAAGGGCTTTGGGGGAGTAATGTATCTTGATTTCTAGGAGTGGGTGTGCGCTTGTCAGCTCAGTTTTGTCTGTTTGTTTACTCAGACACAGACCTGTGTGTGCTGCATCTGTGAAGGGATATTTCTTACGTGAATGTGCATGTGTGTGCTTCTGTGCTCCTCTATATCTGTTTGCATGTCCACACATGTGTGTGTGTGTGTGTGTGTGTGTGTGTGTGTTGGCTTTTCAGGATAGAGTTTCTCTGTGTAGCTATGGCTGCTCTGTTATTTGCTTTATAGACCAGCCTGGCCTCAAACTCTGTGAACCTCCTGCTTCTGCCATCTGAATGCTGACATTCGAAGTGTGTTCATGGCTCACAAGTACACTCTTGGATTGCGGAGCTACTCTGTATGTTCTTAGTTTCATGTATGACTTGACCGGCAGAGGCATAGTTGCATCTTACTGTGTGTGAATTTCTGCGCATTTGCTCATACAGGAGCCCCAGAGCAGATAGGATGGTTCCATTGCCTCCACTACACTCTCCAGCCTGTGACAGTCACAGATGGGAGCTCCGGTGGCAGGTTTGGGCCACCGTAGATTCGTGTATTTGAATGCTCGGGCCATAGGAGACGGCAATATTAGGAAGTGTGTCCTTGTCAGAGGAAGTGTGTCACTGTGGAGGCAGGGCTTTGAGGTCACATATGTTCAAGATGCACCCTGTATAGACTCCAGTCTTTTTCTGCTGCCTTCAGAGTAAGATGGAGAACTCTCAGCTCCATGTCTGCCTGGATGCTTTCCACGCTTCCCATCACGTCTGTAATGGACTAAAGCTCTGAACTGTAAGCCAGCCACGTTAAGTGCTTTCATTATAAGAGATGTCTTGGTCATGATGTCTTTTTACAGCAATGGAAACCCAAACTAAGACAGAAGTTGGTACCAGGGACTGGGGTATTGCTGTGATAGGCGTGATCAAGCCTTTGCTTGGAGGAATGTGGTTTTTTTTTTTTTTTGGACCTTGAAAAGTAGTAGATTGCTTTAAGTGGGACTTAATGGGATGTCCTGGTATAAAATGGAAGACAGGGATGCTGAGGGTGACTTGAACTGTGGGGAGCCTTGGTCAGGAGGTTTCCAAGGAGAAGAACTTTACTATATTGTATAGAAATCATTCTTGCCTACCTTTTGCCCTTTTTGGAAGAGTCTGCCTGAGGCTAAAGTGAAGAGATTGAGATTAATTGCATTGGCAAAGGAAATATCAAAACAGCCTACTATAGACTCTGTTCTGTGTTCTCTCTTATGAATAACATTTTTGATTAAACATAGCAGGCTCAAAAAGGAAAAAAACAAAAAACAAAAAACAAAACCAAAATGTATGGTTCAAGGTTTAAAAGGCACCAGTAAGTGAAATGGGGATAAATCTTGTGTCCAGGATATGAACAGATTAAAGATATTAAATAGAATTAAGGGAACTGTGACCTCAGGGTAAGCGCCTTCTCAAGTAAGCTTCTATTTTATAAAAAAGAATTGAAGAAAAGGTTAGGTTCAGGTGTGGTAGTATACACCTTTAATCCCAGCACTCAGGAGAGAGGCATGCAGATCTCTGATTTCAATGCCAGCCTTGTCTTCAGAGCAAGTTACATCACAGCCAAGCTTAGGCAGTGAAGAAAACCACTGAACACAGAAAGCTGACAAAGACGTTATTGAATAAAGGGGCCTTGACCCACCTCAGCCAGAACGAGAACATGGTATCTTCAGCGACATTATTCATGCTTTAGAGTCAAGGCTGCCCTCTGTGACTAAGGAGATTTGCTGAGGTTGGATGTATGGCAGGTATGTTCTGCATGGAGGCCCAGAGTGGCCGTTGTGTGAATCTGTGAAATGGCACTGTTTGTAGCCTGAATTGCCTTGGAGACCCCAAGTGTTTAGTGATGCCAGAGCCATGGGAAACCTGCTGAGAAAATTTGCTAACACGGAAGAGTGGAACCAGCCGGCCAGAAATAAGTTTCCTGTAATCTCCAAAGTTTAAGGGAGTTGGAGATCTGAAGAGCATTTTAACATCTGACATAGACGTGCAGACAGAGTTGGAATTTTTTGGTCTTGTTTTGGTCCAGTGGTATCCGCTCGGCCTACAAAGCAAATAACTGACGCTGGGAGACTGAAATGTACTTTAAAGCTGCCAGCACTTCGCCGGGCAGAGTATGAACTGATTGTAATCTACTCGTAAACTAAACAAACTACTCTAAACCTTATAACATACATATATTCCAAACACTTGCCACTACGATGCCTGGGCGGGTCCGTGTCCAGTTCCCACCGTCCTCCTCCAACTGTCAAAAAACCTCGTCCCTCTCCAACCATCAAACTTTTCTTCTCTCCTCCAGGAAGTCCCGCCTTCCACTTCCTGTCCTTCCGCCCAGCTGATTGGCTAAACAGCGCTTTATTGACAGTTGATACACTCCCTTAGCATTCCTCCACAGTCCAGTCTTTCTCAGTGTGCTCTTTTTTCTGTGTTTTGAAATAGTAATGCATATCCTGTGCATGTTGGAAGTAATATGATTTAATTTTTGATTTTGATTTTATAGCTTGAGGAGTCTGAGTGAACCACCAGGGAGCCTGCATAGACAGGTCGTAGGTCCTTTGCATAGATGCAGCCACTGGGAAGTTCAGGTTACATGTGGGTTCACTAGTAAGGGGAGTGGGGGAAGATGCTGATATGAACTCTGTTGCCTGCGTTTTTTATCGCCCCCCGCCCCGAAAGGACTGCCTGCCAGGCTACAGGGGATAGGGATAAACTCTGTCCTGATTTGACTTGATGATCTGAGGCGAATGGGTAGAGGGGCTCCCCTTTTCCACGGAGTAGGGGAGGGAGAGGGGAAAAGGTAAGACTCGGAGAAGAGGTGGGAGCTATGTCCTCAGGAATAGAAGTAAATTAATCTATATGTAACAACGTACAAAATATGAACACATTGCCTGATAAAATGGGCCAACCAGTAAAAAAACTTGACTTGCAATCCTGTCAGCCTGAGTTTGAAACCCAGAACCTATGTGAAAGGAGAGACCCAAATATACAAAACTGTCCTCTTATTTGTACACATGAGCTTTGGGAGGCATGCTCAAAACAACATCAACTCATTAAACATTTCTTTTTTAAGTGTGAGTTTGTAAGTCACTCAAGAAACAGATGAGTTGTTAACGAAAGGAAGTATTGATGAGTGACAAAAATGAGCAAACTAAAAACTGGATTAGTATTTTACACTTATCACTCATTATAAAAATCAATTAATGAACTAAGTAAATGATTCATACAAGAATAAGTAAAAAAAATAGCTAATCTAAAAGCAAGAAAATGTTAGATTTTAGGAGGAATACATGAGTGAATAAAAGAGTAATATAGGTATTAACAGAAAGATGTATTAAATGATAAATAAAATCACAGATAAATGAGTTAATTATTTGAAAGGAGGAATGGGTGGACACATGCAGGGCAAATTCATAGGTCAGCTGGAAGGTTTAAGGATGGAATAGATTTGCATATGAATGATCCAATGAATCATTGATAAATAGCCCACTCAGCTATCTCTGATTAAAGATTAAAATTCACGAGTTGATTAACCCAAAAGAATGAATGAAGTAGATGTCTTTTGTTGAACTAGAGATGAAAGAACCAAGGATTAATAATCTATGGATGCAGAGAAGACGGGCCAATCGCTATATGCATGCATGAATTGGCATATAGATGAATGTTTGGAAAAATTGATAAGTGGATAAATGGGTAATAAATGAGTTAATGAGTTATTAGAATGGGCAAATGGATTATGAGCTGGAAGGATAGAAAGATGAGAGAATGCATGACTGTAAAGTGATAAGGAAAGAAGGAAGGATGGATGACTGAACAGGTGGATGGTTGGGTGGCAGGATGGAAGGGTGGTGGGTAGATCACCCTTCAAGTGAAAGGATAAAACAGCAGAAAACAGGCCAGCCAAGTGTTCACTCACACACCACCCACAGAACTACCTCAGCTTAGAAGTACATCAAAGCCTTCAGATTTCCAGATGTAAGGAGGAAAATGGCTCCCTCATGCACACAAATCTCTGCAACCAAAAGGGTGTTAAAAGATGCCCCAAGTGTCCACCTGTGGCTCACCTACAACATGAGGGCATTTGAGCATGAGTAGAAAGCTATGAGGCGGTGTGGTGCTGTTGGACTCAGTGCCAGCAATGAAGAGCAAGAGCAAGGGGATCCCAAGGTTCTGGTGACGGACTCCGTGTTTTGTTTGGACATTTCCTGGTTCCAGATGGGAAAGAGAAGAAGAGAGTCAGGTTTTCCAGATCCCTGGAGGCAGACACATGTGCATTTCTGGTCACAGTCTTTTTGTCTTACTATACTGAGCAGGAGAAAGACATCTGTAGATCTTCATTCATGCCATACAAAGAAGGGCACCACAGAATCACAGGGAGTCTGTAACCAGCAAGAGGCATTGTCTATGCATGGACTTTCGTGCCTCAGGCAGTCTCAGAGCTATCCCATGTAGTGAGATTAGCAATATAAGTTTCCTGCTTGTTCTGCCTTTGAATTCTTCGCATCTCGGTTGTAGTCCCTCCCTCGTCACCTCCCGATCCCAACCTCCTTCCCTCATTCCATCTCCCTCTCTTCCCTAGTCCTCAGAAAGGGGAGCCCTCCACCTCTAATATCTGACCACAGCCTATTAACACTCATGTGTATTACTGGTATCCTCTTCCTCTGTGGCCTGGAAAGGCCGCCCTGCCAGGGGGAAGTGATAAACATTGTGGAGCCAGAGTCCATGTCAGAAATAGTCCTTGCTTTCCATATTGTGGGCCCCACAAGGAGACTGTGCTGCCTATCTACTACACCTGAGCAGAGCATCTAGGTCCTCGCCATGCATGGTCCTTGGTTGTACATCAGTCTCTGCAACAACCCCCTCCTCTGCCAGGAGTTTAAAAAAAATATATTTTATTAATTTTTTCATATTACATCTCAATTGTTATCCCATCCCTTGTATCCTCTCCTTCCTCCCTCCCTCCTATTTTCCCCTTACTCTCCTCCCCTATGACTGTAACTGAGGGGGATTTCCTCCCCCTGTATATGCTCATAGGGTATCAAGTCTCTTCTTGGTAGCCTGCTATCCTTCCTCTGAGTGCCACCAGGCCTCCCTATCCAGGGGACCGTGGTCATATATGGGGCACCAGAGTACGTGTGAAAGTCAGACCCCACTCTCCACTCAACTGTGAAGAATGTTCTGTCCATTGCCCTGCCAGGATTTTTAAATGTATATTTTTATTTATTATAATTTATTTGAATTACACCCTGATTGTTATCCCCTCGCTCTTTTCTTCCCATTCCCCACTCCCTCACTCTTCTGCCTAGTCTTCTCTCCTAGGCCTCTGGTAACAGCCCATTAGGTTTCACCAGGATAGACCGCATCCCCATCTTGCCAAGGGACAGTGATCAACTTGTGGGTCCCGAGTACACGTCAGAGGTTCAGCAGCAGTAACCCCCTCTCCCCAATGTGGAGAATCAGCGGTCCATCTGAACAGGGGATCTTGGTTCTCTGTATGCGTTGGCCTTGGTTGATGCAGCACTCTGTACAGCCCCTCCCTCCCCCTTGTGCCAAGACCTGCAGGCTTTGATGGTCCCCAGGTGGAGCTCATGCTCCCTTCTGGACCTTCAATCCCTCCCCCCCGAACCCCCCCCAACTCTTCCCTAAAACATTCACCGCTAAGCCCAGAGTCCAGCTTTGAATCCTGCTATCTGTCTCGATCCGCCACTAGGTGGAGTCTCTCAGAGGACATCTGCGTTGGGCTAATATCCACTTACAAGGGAGTATATACCACACATGTCTTTCTGGGTCTGGGTTACCTCACTCAGGATGATCGTTTCTAGTTCCACCCATTGGCCTGCAAATTGCAAGATTTCCTTGTCTGTAATAGCTGAGTAGTATTCCATTATGTAAATGTACCACAGTTTCTTTATCCATTCTTCAGTTGAGGGGGCATCTAGGTTGTTTCCAGACTCTGGTTATTACAAATAAAGCTGCCGTGAACATAGTCGATCAAATGTCCTCCGTGTAAGGTGGAGCATCTTTTGGGTATAGGCCTGGGAGTGGTATAGATGGGTCATGAGTTAGCACTATTCCCCATTTTCTGAGAAAAAGCCAGAGTGATGTCCAAAACGTTTGTACAAGTTTGCTCTCTCACCAGCAATGGAGGAGTGTTCCCTTTTCTCCACATCCTTGCCAGTATGCGCTATTCCTTGAATTTTTGATCTTAGCCAATTGGATAGGTGTAAGCTGGAATCTCAGAGTCATTTTGATTTGCATTTTCCCTGATGACTAGGGATACTGAGCTTTTCTTTAAGTTTTTTTCTTGGTTCTCTGTATGCATGTCTACATGAAGACAGTCATTTGATATTCCTCTGTTGAAAATTCTCTGTTTAGCTCTGTCCCCATTTTTCGAATTGGGTTATTTGGTTTGGTGGTGTTTAATTTCTCGGTTCCTTATATATTTTAAATATTAGCCCTTGGTTGGATGTAGGGTTGGTGAAGACCTTTTCTCAGTCTTTAGGCTGTTGCTTTGTTCTGTTGACAGCATCCTTGCCTTGCAGAAGCTTTTCAGTTTCATGAGGTCTTATTAGTTGTTGATCGTAAAGCCTGAGTATTGGCGTTCTGTTCAGGAAGTTGTCTCCTGCACCAATGAGTTCAAGGCTCTTTCTGACTTTTTTTTCTAACAGATTTAGTGTGTCTGGTTTTATTTTTTTTCCTTTTTTAAAATTTATTTTATTAATTTATTCTTGTTACATCTCTATGGTTATCCCATTCCTTGTATCCTCCCATTCTCCCCTCCCTCCCATTTTCCCCTTATTCCCCTCCCCTATGACTGTTCCTGAGAGGGATTACCTCCCCCTGTATATGCTCACAGGGTATCAAGTCTCTTCTTGGTGACCTGCTGTCCTTCCTCTGAGTGCCACCAGGTCTCCCCCTCCAGGGGACATAGTCAAATGTGAGGCACCAGAGTACGTGAGAAAGTCATATCCCACTCTCCACTCAAGTGTGAAGACTGTCCTGTCCATTGGCTAGATCTGGGTAGGGGTTTAAATTTTACCGCCTGTATTGTTCTTGGCTAGTGCCTTAGTTTGAGTGGGACCCCTTGGCCCAAATCTGCCTATCATAATGTTCTACTTGTAGGTTTCTAGGACCCACTGGATCCTTCTACATTGCTATTCTCACATGGTTCTCTCATCTAGAGTCCCAATAGGATGTCCTCCCCTCTGTCCCAGTTTCCTGGTAAGGGAAGGCTTTCGTGGGACATGCCCATTGGGCTAGTATGCAGATATAAGTGAGTATATACCATTTGAGTCTTTCTGCTTCTGAGTTAACTCACTCATTATGATCATTTCTAGCTCAATCCATTTATCCACAAATTTCAGGAATTCCTTGTTTTTAATAGCTGAGTAGTATTCCATAGAGTATATGTACCACAGTTTCTTTATCCATTCTTCTACTGCGGGACATTTAGGCTGTTTCCATGATCTGACTATTATGAATAAGGCAGCTATGAACATGGTTGAGCAAATTTTCTTGTTGTGTGCTGGTGCATCTTCTGGGTATATTCCAAGGAGTGGAGTAGCTGGGTCTTGAGGAAGCCCTATTCCCAGTTTTCTGAGATAGCACCAGATAGATTTCCAAAGTGGTTGTAGTAGTTTGCATTCCCACCAGCAATGAAGGAGTGTTCCTCTCTCCCCACATCCTCTCCAGCATGTGGTGTCACTTGAGTTTTTTATCTTAGCCATTCTGATGGGTGTAAGATGGAATCTCAGAGTTGTTTTGATTTGCATTTCCCTGATGACTAAGGAGGTTGAGCATTTCTTTAAGTGTTTCTCAGCCATTTGATATTTTTCTGTTGAGAATTCTCTGTTTAGTTCCAAGCCCCATTTCTCAATTGGGTTATTTGGTTTGGTGGTGTTTAATTTCTTGAGTTTTTTATATATTTTGGATATTAGACCTTTGTCAGATGTAGGGTTGGTGAAGATCTTTTCCCAGTCTGTAGGCTGTCGCTTTGTTCTCTTGACAGTGTCTCCAGCCTTACAGAAGCTTCTCAGCCTCATGAGGTCCCATTTATTAATTGTTGACCTTAAGGCCTGGGCTGTTGGTGTTCTGTTCAGGAAGTTGTCTCCTGTGCCAATATGTTCCAGGCTCTTCCCCAGTGTGTCTGGTTTTAAGTTGAGGTCTTTAATGCATTTGGACTTTAGTTTTGCACAAGGTGATAAATATGTGTCTATTTTCATTTTTCTACATGAAGACATCAATTAGGACCGCACTATTTTTTTGAAGATGCTATCCTTTTTCCGTTGTACGGTTTTGGAAAAAAAAAATCAAGTGACCATAGGTGTGTGGATTTATTTCTGGGTCTTCCATTGACTGACCAGCCTATCTCTACACCAGTATCATTCTGGTTTTCTTATTGTTTCTCTATGGTACAACTTGATATCAGGGAATGACGATTACTCCAGAAGATCTTTTATTGTACACGATTGATTTAGCTATTCTTGGATTTTTGTTTTTCCACATGAAGTTGAGAATTGATTTTTTCAAGGTCTGTAAAAAATTGTGTAGGTATTTTGATAGTGATTGCATTGAATCTGTAGATTGCTTTTGGCAAGATGGCCACTTTTAATGTGCTGATTCTCCCAATCCATGAGCACGGGAGATCTTTTTATATTCTGATATATTCTTCAGTTTCCTTATTCACATACTTGAAGTGTTTTTTTTTTCATATAAGTGTTTCACTTGCTTGGTTAGAGCTACACCAAGATACTTTATATTGTTTGAGGCTATTGCGAAGGGTGTGGTTTCCCTGTTTTATTTCTCAGACCATTTGTCATTAGTATACAGGAGGGCAACTGACTTTTTGAGTTGATTTTGGATCCTGCCACTTTTCTGAAGGTGCTTATCAGCTGTGGGAAGTCCTGGGTAGAATTTTTTCGGTCACTGATGCGTACTATCATATCATCTGTGAATAGTGATCCTTTGACTTCTTCCTTTCCTATTTGTATTCCCTTATTGCTCTAGCTAGGACTTCAGATACTACATTCAAGAGATGTGGAGAGAGTGGACAGACTTGTCATGTGCATGATTTCAGTGGAATTGATTTAAGTTTCTTTCCCTTTAGTTTGATATTGGCTATCGGATTGCTGTATATTGCCTTTACTATGTTTAGGTATGTGGCTTGTATCCCTAATCTCTCTAAGACTTTTTAACATAAAAGGGTGTTGGAATTTGTCAGATGTTTTTTTCAACTTTGGAGGAGATGATCGTGTGGGTTTTTTTTCCCCCTTTCAGTTTGTTTATGTGGTTGATTACATTGATGGATTTCTATATATTGACCCACCCCTGCATGCCTGGGATGAAGCCTACTTGGTCATGATGGATGATATCTCTAATGTGTTCTCGGATTCAGTTTGTAAGTATTTTATTGAATATTTTTGCCTCAATGTTCAGTAGGGAAATTGGTCTGAAATTCTCTTTCCTTTTTTCTGTCTTTGTGTGGCTTAGGTATCTAGGTGACTCTGGCTTTATGGAATGAGTTTGGTAGAGTTCCTTCTTGTTCTATTTTGTGGACTAGTTTGAGGAGTGTTGGGATTAGTTCTTCTTTGAAGGTCTGGTAGAGTTCTGCGCTCTATTTGGCCCTGGGCTTTTGTTGTTGGGAGACTTTTGATGACTGCCTCTATTTGATTAGGGGATATAGGTGAATTTAATTTGTTTGTCTGATCTTGGTTCAACTTTGGTAAGTGGAATTTATCAAGAAAATTGCCCATATAATATAGATTTTCAAATTTTGTGACCTATAGACATTTGAAGTAAGACCTAATGATTCTTTGGATTTCCTTGGTTATCCATTGTTGTGTCTCCATTTTCATTTCTGATTTTTTTTTTTTTGGATACTCTACCTTTTTCCTTTTAGTTATTTTGGCTAAGGATTTGTCTAATTTGTTGATTTTCTCAAAGAACTACCTCTTGGGTTTTTTTTTTAATTCTTTGAACTGTTTTTCTTTGTTTCTAGCATATTGGTTTCAGCCCTGAGTATGATTATTTCCAGCTGTCTACTCTTCTTGGGTGTGTCTGCTTCCTTTTTTTCTAGAGTTTTCAGGTGTTCCACTAAGTTGCTTGTACACGATGTCTCCAATACATCTTTGAAGGCACTCAGTACTACGAACTTTTCTCTTAGCACTGCTTTCATCGTGTCCTAAAGAGCTGCGTATGTTGTGCCTTCATTTTCATTGAACTCTATAAAGTCTTTAACTTCTTTCTCCATTTCATCCCTGACCCAGCTGTCATCGAATAGAACATCGTTCAGTTTTCATGTGTTTGTAGGCTTTAAAAAAATTCCAAGAAGAGACTTGATACCCTATGAGCATATAAAGGGGAGGAAGTCCCCCTCAGTCGCAGTCATAGGGGAGGGGAGTAAGGGGGAAATGGGAGGGAGGGAGGAATGGGAAGATACAGGGATGGGATAACCATTGAGATGTAATATGAATAAATTCATAAAAAATTCCAAAAAAATTCTATTGTAGCTTAGGAAGAGAGGGCAGCCTTGTCTTAAAAGCTAAATAAAAATAAACGAATATGGCAGAGAATCAAGGTGGGTAGTCTGTTAAAAACAAAAATGTAGGAGGAAGTTGAGAATATTGCCACTCTACTAACTTTCTTAATGCAAAATGTGGCTATGGATGTTTATTGAAAAAAAAAAGAGTGGTAATTCAAAATGGAATATCACCTGTGAAGCAGAGACTGGTAAAGACCGTGCTGTTGTTCTTGGCTTGAATTCTGGAAGGTATTTGTAACTGTTTATCTGTACCTCCCTTTCTACCTAACCACCACCTGCCCTGCCTCTTCTGACCTTTGTCCTGGAACACATCAGGATAATCTCTTTTGTTGGCAGGAACAAAACCTTTTGTTGACGCCTCTGACATTTTTCTTACCCCTTTGGAAAAGGCAATTCCCAAGGACTAAACTCTATACCTTATACCTCAACACCTTTCATACCCTAAGCACATGGTCTCACACAATTCTGACAGAGCAAGGCTTGCCTGCATATCTGAGCCACCCACCCCACCACCCACCCCCATTGCAAGTCACCATCTCACCTATTTCAGCAACATTCTCACTTTGCTGCCGGGAAGGAGTCCCTTGCTCTTCCCGTTGAGTGACCTCCAAGAATGGACACTGGGCTAAGCACACAGGGCTCCGTCCCTTTGCATATGTCACCTGTATGGAAGAGTTGAGGAGGCCTCCTGTGTCCATTTTCAAGGGGTTACTCCAGAGGGACCAAGGAGGAAGTCCTGGTTGGAAGTGGACAGCAGCCTTGTGTGGCCCCTTTGTCTAAGAGTACCAAGAGACCAGCACAGAGAGTGGGGAGAGTCAAGACACTGGGCTCCATGGTCCTGGTATAACCACCGTTGACTTCTGCACACTCAAGCTGTATATTTTATAACGAACCCAACTATCTACTGCATTATGTAACTTTAGCTGTTCCTGCCTCCTATATATCATCATTGTCCAAGAGTATGAGACCCAGACTCCATGCTTGGGCTGCTGGTGATCGGCTCACTCCCTGTTCTCTTACTTCAACCCTAGATGTTGCCAAGGACACTGTGATACAGATACATGGGGCCAAAGGATATTCAGAGTCATATACCTTGATTTCTGGGCTTGGGTGTGCACTTGTCAGCTCAGTTTTATCTGTTTGTTTACTCAGCCTTGGACTTATGTGCGTGCTGTTGCATATGTGAAGATGTCATCTACGGAAATGCGGGTATGTGCTTCTGTGTTTCCCTAGATATATTTGCGTGTGTGTGTGTGTGTGTGTGTGTGTGTGTGTGTGTGTGTGTGTGTGCCTATGTCTCTGTGTGTGTCTCTATGTGTGTTTTCATTGTTTGGTGTCTGAAGACAGAATTTCTTGATTTAGCTATGGTCTTCCTGTTACTTGCTCTACAGACTTGTCTGTCCTCACACTCAGAGAACCTCTTGCTTCTGCCTCCTGGCTTTTGAGATTCAAATTTTGTGCATGGCTTACAAGTATATGCTAGCATTGGGGAGCTACTCTGCATATTCTTATTTCAAGAGTGACTGATTACACAAGTGGCAGGGTAGAGTTGCATGTCACTGTTTGTGTCTCTATGTGTTTGTACATCCTCCAAACCCAGTTCAGATGTCATTTCTCCAGAGTCTCCATTTCAATATCTAGGTTATGACAGCCACAGATGAGAACAAAGAAGCGAGGGAAGAGAAAAGATAGAGAACTCGTGCAGCTCAGCAGCAGGATGGAGAGAGAGGCTTCATCCTGGCAGAGGAGCTGTTGGGGTCTCTAGGTCTCTCATCACTGTGACTGGTAATTGCCTCCTCCTGGCTGCCTGACACTAAAGGAACCTTTCTGACCTCCTTTTTTTGCTTCCTGAAAATATCTCTCTTCCCCCGTGTAGACTCTGTGGTGTAAGATGCAGTGATTTCCTTAGTCCAATTTTTTCCTACTGAATAATAATACTGTAAACTAGGTAATTATGATTAGAATATAATTTGAATTTGTGGTTCTGGAAGCAGTTATCCCCAAGAACATATATCACCAGTACCTGGTGAGGCCACTGGTGCTGCAGTATATAACACGATAAGAGGGCGAGATTAGGAGATCTGAAAAAGAGACTGAATACTCCCACACCAATGGGCTCAACACTACAATAATGACACCAATCAGTTCACAAAGTGTCATAGTTAGAAGAAAGTGTGGCTGTCTCTAGATCTTTTCCCTGCTCTTGGGACCCTTTTCCCTCCTATTAGATTGCCTCCTCTAGACTTGATATGAGAGTTTGTGTCTTGTCTTGTGTCTTGTCACACTGTGTTTTGGTTGCTATCCCTGGGAGGACTGCTCTCTTCTGAAGGGAAAAGGGAGAAGAGTGGATCTTGGCAAAAGGGGAGGAATGAGAGAGAGAGAGAGAGAGAATGAGAAGGGACAGGAGGAGGGGATGTTGTGGTCAGGATGTATTGTAGGAGTGAAGAATAAGTAAATAGATAAAAGGGAAAATAATTCCCATGGCTCTATGCGTTTGAGTGGTTGGTCACTAACCAACAATATTTCAAGGAATTTCTGCAATCCTTTACATGGAAGATGTATCAGAAAAAAATAGATTACACCAGGGACACCCTTTCTGTTGAGAGAATTCTCTCAACAGAGGAATATCGAATGGCCAAGAAACACTTGAAGAAATGTTCAACGTCCTTAGTCATCAGAGAAATGAAAACTGAAACAACTCTGAGATTCCATCTTACACCTGTTGGTTCACTCTTCTTAACCAATATATTTTATTATGAACTTATTAACCGAGTGTACGTCCCTTATAACCCGACTAACCGAAACAATAGGAAAAGAGGATTAAAGAATAACAAAACCGTAAGGATATCAGTTCCAAGGAACAATTCTCCTGGTGTAATTAGCAGGATTTCTTCTGCTGGAACCTGCAGTAATCAGAACATGGAACCTCAGCAGGAGCCCGGAGCCCCGAAGCCTTCCCTTGAGTGGTTCTCTCTAGGAGCGTCTCAAAGTCAAGCGATGAACAGCCAAAACTATCCTACATCACCAAAGGTCCCCCCCTCCAGCTTTGGGCTCATTTATATATCTCCTCCAAGAGTCTTTTCAGCTGGCAACAATCAAGTTCCCGCATGAAGTGGTTTGTCTTCTAATGGATTAACCTCACCTGTTCTCACAAGACCGTTCAAATCCCACACTTGGGATCATGACAAAACCAGGTTTATCTTTCCTTCATACACCCATCAGAATGACTAAGGTCAAAAACTCAAGTGATAGCGCATGCTGGCAAGGATGTAGAGAAAGAGGAACACTCCTTCATTGCTGGTGGCTGTGCAAATTTGTACAACCACTTTGGAAATCAATCTGGCGCTTTCTCAGAAAATTGGGAATAGGCCTATCTCAAGACCCAGCTATTCCACTCCTGTGTATACACCCTAAAGATGCTCCACTGTGCATCAAGGACACTTGCTCATCTATGCTCATTACAGCCTTATTCATAATAACCAGAATCTGGAAACAACCTAGATGCCCCTTAGCTGAAGAATGGATAAAGAAAGCTGTGGTACATTTACATCATGGAATACTACTCAGCTATTAAAAACAAGGAAACCTTGCAATTTGCAGGAAAATGGATGAAACGAGAAATGATCATCCTGAGTGAGTTAACCATGACCCAGAAAGATACACATGTTTTATACCTACTTGTAATTGAATATTAGCCTAACATGGACATCCTCTGAGAGTCTTCACTCAGCAAGGGATTAGGACAGTTGATGGGACATGCTATTGAGACTCCAGGTGAAAATGGTATGGAAAAATGGGGAGATAGAAGGACCCATAGGGTCCAGGAACCCTGCAAGAAGACCATCAAAGCTGGTCTGGTCCCAGGGGTGGCTTGCATACACTGCTCTCCTAACCAAGGACGATACATGCAGTAAACTCATACCCCCTATATTCAGATCTACCCAATGGACAGCACATTCTCCATGCTTGAGGGGGAGGGTGGGGACTGCCTCTGACATGAACTCTGGTGCCCCCTACTTGACCACTTCCCCTTGGTGAGGAATCCTGATGGCACTCGGAGGAAGGGAAAGCAGGCTATCCAGATGAAACCTGACAGGCAGTGAACATATTGTGTGTGGGGGGGGGAGGTCCCCTTCTGTCAGAGGTCTAGGGGAGGGGAACAGAATGAAAGAGGGAGGGAGGCGGAGTGGAAAAATACAAATGAGGGGATAACACTTGTGATGTAGTCTGAATAAATTATTTAAAATTAAAAATTAAAAAAACTTATGCCCATGAAAAACAAACAAACAAACAACCCTCCCCCAAAAAGGCGAGATTTAAGGGAGCCTGAGGTTGGTGTTAAGAATCATGCAGTCCAGGAGACTTGGGTTGGGGAGGGCCCTGCATAAAGTGAAGATGCGTACTGAGAAAGCTCATGAGAAAAATCACAGGAAGGTGTGTGACTTGGCCTGCAGAATAAAGAAATGTAGATAACATTGTGTCAAGAAAAAAAAAAACACAAGACACCAAATATCACACACCATGTGATTCTGTTGACATGAACCATACATATTAGGCCAATACGCAGACAGAGAATTCAGACCGTATGGAGTCCACGCCACAGAACATGGAGCCAAGTGAGCTGACACTTGGGGACTGCACCTTTTGCATGAAACAGAGAAGTGACTCAGCATGAGATACAGCCTTGAGAAACCTCTGCCCGCACAGTTGCTTGCTGGATTTCTCCAGTGCAATTCACAGGGGGAGAATCAAACACCTCAGGGCTTTTGAGAATCTACAATAGGTAGAAGGATGTAGCAACGACCTAGGTAGGATCTGGTTTCCTGCAGTTTTCTCAGAGGCAGAAAGATGAGCTATTCTCTACTGAAGTGGAAACACCTAGCCATCTTAGGCCAAACAGCAGCGGGCCACAAAGCAGATCTGGTTTGTTGGGAATAACTTTCCAATGTTCACTCTCCTTGGGAGTGAGGCCAATTTCCTTAGGAGACATGAGGATGGCCACCGAGATGATTTGGGGCATGGTGGTGAGGAAAAGAAACAATTAGCTGTGGGCAATGCCTTCACCAAGAGAAATGTGCTCTCCTGTGGGCACACAAGATGATCCATGTGAGCCCCGGGTCGCTATACAACTTTTGGACTGTCCCATCCCTAAACTCTTTTAGACAGCACTGCCAGTTGCTACGGATAAGAATGAGTTTCATCCCCATCCTGCAATTCAAGGGAGAATGTAAGAGATTTTCATCACCTTAAAGAATCCATGCACAAGCAAGGGAGATGCCCTAGCATGGGAAGGAGTCTGACGTCAGCCCTGAGGACATGAGTTCAATATTCTGGACCCATGTGCTAGAAGAAGAGAGCCCCTTCCCTCAAGCTGTCCTCTGACATACATTAAACTGTAGCCCACATGTATGCACATGAACAAATATACATACATCGAATAAATCGTAAGATGAAAGACAGAACGTTGGTGCACGTTTCATGGACACTTTTTGGCAAATTTGTGGCTTTTGTTAGGTAACCAGCAGCCCTTGCTCCAGACTGTAATGACCCAGTAGATTGAAGTGTGGCCATCTAAGTATTTATAATGCAATATTTTTAGTGTCTATCACCTCTCATATGATGAGATTGATACCCATCTTATAGGGCTGCCCCGAGAGTGCGGGCTCTATTTAGAATTAATCCTACATGTGCAGGACATGGAGGCACATACGTGTGATCCCAACACAAGGGAGACATGGACAGGGAGATGCTGGTTTCAGAACGTCTATGGCTACACAGCAAGACGTCCCCGCCCCTCTGTCCCTTCTGCTTCTTCTCTTCCTCTGACCCTCTGTCTCTCATTCTCTCTTTCTTCTTCTGTCTTCCCACTTTTCTTCTTCATTCCCCAACCTTGAACAACCTCCAAAGCGCAGTTGTTAATAATACATTTGAGGATGGGCAGGCATATATGACAAAGGAGTCAGTGGCACTCAGTAAGTTCTCAAAAGTGTGGGGAGCACTTGCTGGTTTGGAACCCCAGGGATAGAGCACCACAAAGCAATGAGATCCTGAAAACCCATGCACAGGTAACAGCGCCTGCCCTATACCACAGTGATTTTTCAATCTGCAATTGACTTACAGAAGCCTCCAGGGGGAGGAGGGATTTCCCAACAAGCCCTGCGCCCTCCAGGCTGTTAGGAAATTGTGCCTTTGTGGGAGTGTTTAGGGAAAGCATAATATTCCTTTGGGCATCACGCTCAGTACTTAGGTGATATGATCTTATAAATTTGTGGAGGAGTTCTCTGATTATATATATATATATATATATATATATATATATATATATTTTATATAACTGGTTCTGTGACACAAAATTTTCCAGAACCATTTAATGACACCATATTCCCAAGCCTGGAGATGCCAACTTCCATGCCACCTTCTTCTCTGAAACAGAACTCCCCTGGGTGTTGATGGCAGGGTGTCTTGGCCAGCTGGGAGTAGAACTTGTTAGCCTTTTGGGGAATCTGTTTGTGAAGGCCAAAATGATATTATTAGACACAGTCAAGCCCCCTGCGCATGGCCTGTTTGGTTATGCAGACAGCTTGGATGATAGGAACCTTCAGAAGATCACTGTGAGCCACGTCATTACCTGTTTGTTTCATTCCAGGGCTCTGCTTAGTGCTTTCAGAGAAGCCAACGTGTCCATGGCCAAGACATGTGAAAATAACTGGATTGCATAAAACTCTAGATGCTGCAGTGAAATACAGTGTGAGACTGTTTGTGCCAAGCGTGATTGGGAGTTTTGGACCTATCTCTGCTCAGAACGCCACGATGCCTCTCTTGTGTTCAAAGGTCCAGGGCCATTTATGGGTTATCGAAGGTCCATGCAGACGTCATGGTAGAATACTGTTTTTACAGGTACGGGTTAGATTTCCCGGTGCCTGAGATATCCTGGAATCATGTCTGTAGCCTCCCACACTGTAGAGGAGGAACAAACGGCTACAAGGTTTAGCTATTCCACGCAGCAGCAAAGAACGGCACATTTGAGTGCAAACACCTCGAGGCCAGCTACAGGCTCCCCATGGCTGGGCATAGGCCACTACCTCAGGGCCATTTGGGGAGTCATGTGGAGTCACTGTCCATCAGGACCTAAATATCAAAGCCACAAGCTTCCAGCCCAAGGAGCTTGGCTAGGCCATCAGCATGCACACACCTGACTTCCACACACTCTCCTGCATGAATCCGCTCCAACGGGCCATGGCAGAGAGCTGGGCCATGGACCTGAGTGACAGCCACACCTGGCAGGACTGAGGTTGGAAGCATGGCTTTGATCTCCCACAGGTGGTTGCTACATTGTTCAGTTACAGAGCCAGAACCATAGTTGCCCAAGCTAACTGAAAGAGGAAGGACAGTCCCCATAGCCTCACATGAAAGGGACATGGCATTCTCTAAACTGGAGTACTAACTGGACTGACTTCTGTCAGCTCTCATGGAACTTATGAGTGTGTGTGTGTGTGGGGGGGGGTTGGGCTTTCTTTACACATTGTCTTTGTTGTGTGCCTATAAATGGGTCAAAGTACGTATGCCAAAGAATGGCGCAGGCCTTTAATCCCAGCACTCGGGAGGCAGAGGTGGGCGGATCGCTGTGAGTTCGAGGCCAGCCTGGTCTACAAAGTGAGTCCAGGATAGCCAAGGCTACACAGAGAGACCCTGTCTCAAAAAAAAAAAAAAAAAAAAAAAAAAAGAAAGAAATGAAGTCTTAAGTGGTGGTAGCTTTCTCTCAGAATTTTTTTTTTACATTTCTATTTAATTAACTTCAATTTAAGAATAAAGACCGGAGCAATCTTGTAGAGGCAACTTAGTAACACACCTGAGCAATCTCGTAGAGGCAACTTAGTAACACACACCTGAGACCTCTAGACCATCATTGGTCCTCACCCTGTAGGTGGTAACCCCCCTAAAGGGACTGCACATCAGGTATCCTACAGATCAGATATTTGCATTACAACTCATAACAGCGGAGAAATTACAGTATGAAGTAGAAACAAAAGCAGTGTTAATGACTGCGGGTATCATAACGTGAGGAACTGTGTTACAGTGTCTCAGCATTAGGAAGGTTGAGACCGCTGGTCAAAAACAAAATAGAAGTCACATTTCAAGGAAGTAGATGGAAAGAAATGATTATGGGATCTTGTTACCTCTTAGAAGCCTGTTTCTTTCCAATGAGAGATAGTAAGGGGGTGGAATCAGATGGAAGAGGAGGTGGGGGGGGTTTGGGAAGAGCAGAGGGAGTGAAAGAGAAAGAGTGTGAGAAAAGAATCTGTTTGTAATAAAAGAGAAAAAAAATTAAATGTAAGTCTCATAGGAAATTCAACAGAATTAATGGGTTCGATGCAACTAAAATGAGTTGATAGAGTATTCAGGTCATTACAGTTTCTAAAATGAAGACTAAAATGTTGTTAAATGTTGGTTTGTGGGGTTGATGCAGGAAAATGAGTGTAAAAGATAATTCTGTTCTGTCATGGTTTGTCAATGATGTCTAACCTAGGACCAAGATTAAGTTGAAACCCATGTCTGGAGACAAAAAAAAAAAAAAAAAAAAAAAAAAAAAAAAAAAAAGGTATGATCTATGGTTTGGAACAACATGCATCTATTCCCTGCCTACTGAGCTCTGTATAAACAAAGAAGCGCTCTGACTGCCAGCCAGTCAGGCTGCAAAATTCCCCATGATCCCCATGCCTGGACCACTCCTCTTTTGACTCTCTTGCATCCACACTTCTTCAGGCCCTGACTGTGTTGGGGATGATAGGCCATATGGCCAATGTTCAGCCATCTTGTCCAAGTCTGCACCTTTAAGTCTCTGTTTTTCCTAGAGCTTGCCTTTCACCGGAAACTGGGTCAGCAGTTAGACTAAAGACAGATAGAGATGGAGCAACCCTGTTATGGTTTAGTAGTTAGACTAGACAAAGAGGGATCCAGATACCCTGTGTGGCAGGACATTATGACCCTGCCTGGAATTCCCTGTGTTTTGAGAAAGGCCTGCAGCTGGGTTGCTATAGCAATATGCTTCTCCACCTTCTGACTTATAAAAGCTACTGCCTGACTAATGAAGCTTGAGAGTTTGATCAATCAGACTTGCTCTCCTCCTTTGTGTCTTGCATTCTCAACAGGTGACCTCCCTCCCAAGTTTTAGTCGAACCCCCGCAGGTCGGGGCACCTGACATCACATGGAGCTAGATCATGGCATGTGGTCAAGGTATGGTTAGTTTTCCTAAGTTCTCCTCTACAGGAAATTCTCTCAACCCTGGGTCTAACAGCCAACAGCCGTGTGGCCTGCATGACAACACAGATGTACCACCTCTGCCCTGTCATCAAAACCAAGGAAGCGTAGGGCAACAATCTAAATAGTGAAATAGCCTTATGATTTCATTTGATGCATAGGCCATACTTATAATATAATTCATTCTTCTGAGATCTGTGATGATAGTGCTTTTCCAGCCCCAAACCCATACCAAACGCCTCCCAAGTGCCCAGGTCCCCACTACTTCTTATGCCAGGTTGCCTCACCATGTCCGCCACGCATCCCACACACCTGCCTTGCTCATCCACAGAGTGCACAGCCAGTCTCCAAACTCCTCCAAACTCCACCCTAAGCTTCTTGTTTCAAAGGCTTTCCCTTCTCCTGTTCTTTCGTCCTCATACCTCCATGCCCTACTCCCGTACAACAAAAACATTACCTTTCCAAAACTGACATGCAGCTCTACAACCCACTTTCCCCCTTTCACTGTTGTTTTTTAAATCACCAGTATTATTATTATTATTGTATAACCAGCTAGCGATCAATCGAGACACAGACACTTGTTATATTTTAAAATAGCCTTAGTTAACCTGGGGCAGGGCAGACATTAATCCTCTAAACTACTTCCCATAGTGGTGCAGGTATGTGATACCTGACCCAATCCCATATCGTCTGTTTCTAATAACTTCCATCAGGCTACCTCCCATCCATAATCCGAAATACTTGCTGATGTTCTTCATCGGGGCTGAATCTTTCATCCACGCCGGCCATGTGTTTCTCCTCTGTCTAAGCCTCCGTGGCCTTCCTCTTTTCCTCGGGTCTCTCTCCTTCCTCCTCATGGTGGTCTTTCTTCTTCCTTGTGGTGGTGTCTCTTCTTCTTCCCAGAATATCTCTCTCTCTCCCTCTCCCTCTCCCTCCCTCCCTCTCTCTCCCTCCCTCCCTCTCTCTCCCCCTCCCTCCCTCTCCCTCTCTCTCCCTCCCTCCCCCT
>CAJRSG010008621.1:150861-181794 GCA_907169655.1 Acomys percivali
TCCCTCTCTCTCTCTCTCTCTCTCTCTCTCTCTCTCTCTCTCTCTCTCTCTCTCTCCTCTCAGGACCCTCTAGCTCTTCTGCCCTTCCCAGGTGGGATGGCTTTTTATTAATTAAAAGGTGGGTCACAGAGACAGCAAGCAGTAATCAGCATCAAAATACATCAGACCATCCTCCAACATTCCGCCTTTCGCTATGCAAAATTCCCAAAGCTTTCTTATTCCTTAGTCAGTAACACTATATGGGACACCATCTCTTCATCCCTTGCTACACATCATAAACGCCTCTCTGTTACACTCAAAGAACCTTCTTCCTACATATCCAAGCTTAATACCCCCCTAGTAACCCCCCTAATAATCCCTTAATACCCCCCTACCTTTAACCAGCCTCAGAAGCCCCAAAACCACCATCAGTCCTTTTTTACCTAAATGTTCTCTGTACCTGTTCACCCTGCAATATTTCCACATAGAAAGTCAAAATAAGCTAACCCTCTCCAACCTATGATATCCTTCCATATGGTTCCCTTTCACTATATAGACTTGGACTGACTTCTACATTTTCCTTTCTGCCTGCTTCAGTATGTAGATGAACTCCTGCTTTGCAGTCTTTCCTATCTGATAACCATTCTGACATTGCTTTATTCCTCAATTTCCTCCGCGCCATAGATTACCAGCTCTCGCCCTCCAAAGCTCAAGTCTCCTCTCCCAAGTCACCTGTTTTATATTATCTCTCACCTGAACCCATTAACATCTCACTTTAAACTACCTTGCCCCTTTTAAGCTCTTTATCCAAAAAAAAAAAAAAAGTCTCCTCACAATTTATCCCACTACTCCCTCTGTTTTGGCCAGTGTCTGTCTGCCTGCCTGTCTATCTGTCTGTCTCTGTCTCTGTCTCCTTCTCTCTTCCTCTGTCTCTCTGTTTCTCTCTGTCTGTCTGTCTCCCTCCCTCCTCCTTTCTCTCTAATCCTTACTTACAGAGGAATACAACCGCTTCCACCATTTCAGATTTTATCCCTCCAAAGTGCTCTCATCAAAAATCCATTACTTACCAAACCCAATCTATGAGGCCACAGTCGCTTTGACCCAACAAAGAAAGAGAAATTTCAGGCCAATTTCTCTTGTGAACGTTGATGAAAAAAAAACCCACCACTCAATAATAATACTTGCAAACTGAATCCAAGAATATGTCAAAAATATCATCCACCATGACTACGTAGGCTTCATCCTAGGCATGCAGATGTGGTTCAATATAGAGAAATCCACAAATGAAGTAAGCCATATTAAAAAACTGAATGAAAAAAAAACCCTATGACCATCTCCTTAGATATGAAAAAGCATTTGACAAAATCCAACACCCACTTATGGCACAAGTCTTAGAGTGACTGGGGATACTAGGCACATACCTAAACATAATAAAGACAATATACAGCAAGCCTATAGGCAAGATCAAACTAAATGGGGAGAAACTTAAATCCATTCCACTGAAATTGGGAACATGACAACACTGTCTAATCAATCTCCCAGTGTCTCTTCAATATAGTACTTGAAGTCCTACTCAGAGCAATAAGACAATGAAGGGACATGAAGGGGATACAAACTGGAAAGAGAGAAGCGAAAGTATTGCTATTCACAGAACATGATGGTATAAATAAGTGACCCAAAAAAGTTCTACCAAGGAACTCCTACACTTAACAAACATCTTCAGCAAAATGGCCGCATACAAAAAAAAAAAAAAAGTCAATAGCCTTCCTATATACAAATGACAAACGGGCTGAGAAAGAAAGTAGGGAAAATACACCCCTTCACAATAGCCACAAACAACATAAAGTGTCTTGGTGAAATGCCAGCCAAAAGTGAAAGAGTTATGTGCAAAAAAAACTTCAGGTCTCTGAGGAAGGAAATTGAAGAAGATATGAAAAGATGGAAACATCTCCCATGCCTGTGAATTGGGAGGCTAGGCATAGTAAAAATGGCCATCTTACCAAAAGCAATCCTTATAAAAATACCTACACATTTTTTTTCACAGACCTTGAAAGATCAATTCTCAACTTCATAGGGAAAAACAACAACAACAACAACAACAGAAACAGAATAGCTAAAAACAATACTGTATAATAAAGATCTTCTGGAGGAATCTTCATCCCAGATCTCAAACTGTACTGTAGAGCAACAGTAATAAAAGTGGTACGGTACGGGCATAGAAAAAGGATGATTGATTAATGTAATTGAACTGAAAACCAAGAAATAAATCCACACACCTACGGAAACTTGATCTTTGACAAAGAACCCAAAACCACACTTGG
This sequence comes from Acomys percivali, assembly GCA_907169655.1. Taxonomy (NCBI): domain Eukaryota; kingdom Metazoa; phylum Chordata; class Mammalia; order Rodentia; family Muridae; genus Acomys; species Acomys percivali. Next base: position 153,162 of record CAJRSG010008621.1, read on the forward strand.
AAAAAAAAAAAAAAAAAAGCATCTTCAACAAATGGTGCTGGTCTAACTGGATGGTCTCCATGTAGAAAAAATGAAAGTAGATCCATATTTATCACCCCACACAAAACTCACATCCAAGTGGATTAAAGACACCAACATAAAACCAGACACAGTAAGTCTGTTATAAGAAAAAGGGGAGAAGAGGAGAGGGGTGAGGAAGGAGGATGCTCCATGAGGATAGACAGCAGTGACTATTCAACAATCCAAGGATCTATCTAAGAACCACAAAACATCAGCACTGGTGAAGCCACAGGTGAGAGGGATCCAAATTTTGTGGAGCACAGTTGTGTCCAGTCTCTGGCTACTGGGCAAAACCACAAAGTCCCCAGTCCCCACAGAAACAGGAGCACAGCCTCCAAAGGCTAGCGCCATGTCTCTGGTTGGTGGGTAGCTCTTGAATTCCCAAGTGCACAGAACTAGCTGGGAACTGCCAGATCACCAGCGTCTGTGGGTCCTAGCACTGAGCAGACCCCACAGTCGGGATCACAAGTGGATCTGATCCTCAGGTCACCTAGAGAAGCTACAGAGAGAGCTCCTGGATTTCCTAACAGCCGCCGGGTGCCTGTGCTACCTAAAATGCCTGGCTGGTGGGCAGCTCTAGAACTCCCTAGTGCACAGAACTAACTTGAGACTGCAAAATCACCAGTGCCTATGGGTTTTGGCATCGAGCAGACTCCACAGTTGGGATCACAAGCAGATCTGATCTCAGGTCTCCCAGAAAAAACAAAACAAAACAACAACAACAACAACAACAAAAAACCCAGAAAGTTCCAAGGTCCAAGCAGGCACTGGCCATAAACTCCAACCAAAGAGGTCACAATGGGAAGAGGTCAGCATAAGAACCCAAGCAACAATGCCCAAGACCATTTGATATCACCAGAAACCAAAATGGCAGTCCCACCACCACACAAGCCCTGGAGATACTATCTCAGCAGACATATAAAAGAAGGATTTCAAGTCTGAGGTTATGAAAAATGACAGAGGCCCTAAAGGAGGAAAATAAATCCCTCAACTAGAATTGGAATACACAAAGAAAGAATTGAACAACTCACTCGAACCAAACAGGAGAAAGAAATGAATAAAGGGTTTCATGACCTAAAACAGGAGATACAAGCTATGAAGAAAACACAATTTGAGATAATCCAGGAAATGGAAACCCAAGATCTACAGATACAAGCATGACCAACAGAATTCAAGAGACGGAACAAAGAACATCAGAGATAGAAGGTATGACTGGAGAAATGGATACGGCAGTCAAAGAAAATGCTAAATCTAAGAAGTTCCTGACACAGACTATTCAAGAAATCTGGGACATCATGAAAAGACCAAATTTAAGAATCACAGGGATAAAAGAAAAAGAAAACTCCGAACTGCAAGGCCCAGAAAATATTTTCAACAAAATCATGGAAGAAAACTTCCCTAACCTAAAGAGAGAAATGTCCATAAATATACAAGAAGCTTACAGAACTCCAAACAGAACAGAACAGAAAAGAAAATCCTCCTGCCACATAATAATCAAAGCACACTCACAAACCAAATCCAAGAACACATCCAAAATATCATCCACCATGACCCAGTAGCTTCATCCAAGGCACTTAGGGGTGGTTCATTATACAGAAATATATCAATGTAATACATCATATAAGCAAACTGAAAGAAAAAAAATCAATTATCATCTCCTTACAAGTCAAAAAAGTATTTGACAAAATCCAACGCCCATTCTTATTTAAAATCTTCAAGACAGCAGGGATACAAAGCACATACCTCAACATAATAAATACAAAATACAGCAAGCCAATACCAACATCAAAAAACTAAGTGGAGAGAAACTTAAATCAATTCCACTGAAATCAGGGACAAGACAAGGCTGTCCAGTCTCTCCATTTCTTTTAAATACAGTACTTGAAGTCCTAGCCAGAGCAGTAAGACAACTAAAGGAGATCAAGGGGATACAAACAGGAAAGGAAGATGTCAAACTGTCACTATTCATGGATGACCTAATAGTATACATAAGTGACCTTAAAATTATACCAAGGAACTCCTACAGCTAAAAAAAAAAAAAAATGACAAACAGGCTGAAAAAAATGAGAACTACATGATTGCCAATGGGCACAAAAATATAAAGTATCTTGGTGTAACTCTAACCAAGGAAGTGACAGACATATGGAAAAAACCTTCAAGTCTCTAAAGAAAGAAATTAAAGAAGAGAAAAAGTAGTAAAAAACAGCATGGTACTGGCATGGAAATAGGCTGGTTGATCAATGGAATGGAATCAAAGACCTTGAAATAAACCCATACCTACAGACATTTGATTTTTGACAAAGGAGCCAAATCCATACAATGGAAAAATATAACATCTTAAACAAATGGTGTTGATCCAACTGGATGGCTACATGTAGGAAAATGCAAGTAGACCCATATTAATCACTGTGCACATAACTAAATTTCAAGTGAACTAAAGACCTCAACTTAATCTGGACACGCTAAATCTGTTAGATGAAAAAGTGGGAGAGAGCTTTGAAATCACTGACACAGGTGGCACCTTCTTGAACAGAACACTAACAGCTCAGGCTCTAAGATCAACAATTAATAAATGGGACCTCATGAGACCGAAAAGGTATTGAAAGGCAAAGGACACTGTCAACAGAACAAAATGACAGCCTACAGACTGGGAGAAGTTCTTCGCCAACTCTACATCTGACAAAGGCCTAATGTCCAAAATATATGAAGAACTCTGGAAATTATACACCACAGAGCCAAATATTCCAATTAAAAAAGAGGGGTACAGAGCTAAACAGAGAATTATCAATAGAGGAATACTGAATGGCTGAGAACACTTAAAGAAATGCTCAACATCCTAGTCATCAGAGAAATGGAAATCAAAATGATCCTGATATCCATCTTCCAACTATCCAAATGGCTAAGATCCACAATTCAAGTGACAGCACATGCTGGCCAGAATGTGGAGAAAGGGGAACACTCCTTCATTGCTGGTGGGAGTGCAAACTTGTACAACCACTTTGGAAATCAATCTGGCACTTTCTCAGAAAACTGGGAATAGGGTTACCTCAAGACCCATGTATTCCACTCCTTGGAATATACCCAAAAAAATGCTCCACCATACAACAAGGACATTTTTTTTCAACTATGTTCATAGCAGCCTTATTCATAATAGGCCAGAATCTGGAAACAATCTAGATGTCCCTGAGTTAAAGAATGGGTAAAGAAACTGTGGTACATTTACACTATGGAATACTACTTCAGCTATTAAAAACAAGGAAATCTTGAAATTTGCAGACAAATGGATGGAACTAGTAACAATCATCCTGAGTGAGTTAACCTAGACACATAAAGATACACATGGCATATACTTACTTATAGCTTGAAACTCGCCCAACATGGATGTCTTCTGAGAGTCTTCACTAGGCGGAGGATTGGGAAAGGTGCTGGGACTTGCTATTGGGACTCCAGGTGAGAGTAGTATGGGAGAATGGGGGAGATAGAAGGACCCAGAGATTCCAGGAACCCTACAAGAAGACCATCAAGGCTGGCGGATCTGGACCCAGGGGACCCTGCACAAACTGCTGTACCAACCAAGGACAGTGCATGCAGAAACCCTAGACCGCCCCTCCCCCCCCATTCAGATCTAGCCAATCTGAATAGTTGTGTGGAGAGCTTGGACTGACTCTGATATGAACTCTGGTGACCCCTATTTTACCACTTCCCCTTGGTGGGGAGGCCTGGTGGCACTCAGAGGAAGGGGAAGCAGGTTACCAGATGAGACCTGATAGGCTGTGATCATATGGCAGGGGAGGAGGTCCTCTTCTGTCACAGGCCTAGGAGGGAGGAGAGTAGGGTGAAAGAGGGAGGGAGGGGAATGAGAAGGTACAAGTGAGGGGACAACAATCAGGATGTAATCTGAGTAAATTCTTAAAAAATTAATTAATTAGAGGAAGAATAGCAGGCTACCAAGAAGAGACTTGATACCCTATGAGCATATAAAGGGGGAGGAGGTCCCCCTCAGTCACAGTCATAGGGGAGGTGAGTAAGGGGAAAATGGGAGGGAGGGAGGAATGGGAGGATACAAGGGATGGGATAACCATTGAGATGTAACAAGAACAAATTAATAAAATTAAATTTAAAAAAAAGGAAAGAAAAAAATTAATTAATTAATTAAAAAATAAAAACAAGGAAATCTTCAAATTTTCAGGCAAACCAGATAGAACCAGAAAAGATCATCGCGTACCTTAGTGAGGTAACCCAGACCCTGAAAGACAGGCAATGGTATATACACACTCACAACCGGATATTAGCCACATAATACAGGATAACCGCACTGAGATACAGAGACTGAAGAAGCACCAACCAAGGACCACGGATGCTGTGGACCTAGACCCTCAGCTCAGATCTAGTAGATGGGCAGCACGGTGTCCTTGTGTGTCCTACAATATGGGGAATAGCGACTACTTTTGACATGGACTCTGCCCCTCTCCCCCAGGATTGATCACTGCCTCCTGCCACAGAGGAAGCGGATACAGGTAGTACATATGAGACTTGATAGGCTGAGGTCAGATGTTAGGGGAGGAGGGATCTTCATTTGGAGGACTAGGAAGGATGGAGAAGGGACGAGGAAGGGAGGATGGGCTACGGAGGCACGAGGAAGGTGGCTACCATCAGGATGTATTTGTGTGGCTTAGATATCAGGGTAACTGTGGCCCCATAAGATAAAATAACCAATGTTCCCTCTGTTTCTATTTTGTGGAATAATTTGAGGAGAATTAGCATTAGCTCTTTTTTTTGAAAGTCTGATAGATTTCTGAGTGAAAACCCTCTGTCTCTTAGCTTTTTCTTCGTTGGGAGTCTTTTAATGACTTCTAATTCACTAAGGATTATAGGTCTAGGTAAATTCTTTATCTGATGTTAATTTAGCTTTGGTAATTGGTACACATAGAAAAATCATCCACTTTTAGATTTCACAAGTAGTGGAATACAAGATTTTAAAAGCATGACCTTATAATTCTCTGGATTTCCTCAGTGTCTGCTGTGATGTCTGCCTATTTTTCTTCTGAGTTTTTAAATTTGGTATTACCTTTCCACTTCAGTTTTGATAAAAGTTTTTTTGATCTTACTGATTTCCTCAAAAAAAAAAATAACCAAACCAGATTCTTTGTTTCATTGAATATTTGTATTGTTCCCATTGTTTTTATTTTATTGGCTTTAACCTTGAGTTTGATTATTTCTTTCCATATACTTCCTTTGAATGTGATTTTTTTTTGAGCAGTGGATCTCAACCTTCTTAATATTGAGGCACTTTAATACAGTTTCTCATGTTGTGTTACCCCCAATCATAACATTATTTTGTTCCTACTTTATACTATAATTTTTGTTCACTGTTATGAGTTGTACTGCGAATATCTGATATGTAGGATTCCAGATATGCAGTCCCTTAGGGGGTTACCACAAACAGGGCGAGAATCAATGTTCTCTGGAATATTTTCAGGTGTGTTATTATGTTTACTCTACGATATTTCTCCAGTTTTTATGCTTAAATTAAAGTTAATTAAATACAAACTTTAGAAATCCTACACCACCATGTAGGACATCATTTCTTTGACATGTGTTCATTGACCAATTTAGGCACAGAACAAAGACAAACATGCAAAGGAACTCCAGCCCCACCTAAAAGTTCCATGTGAGCTGACAGCATTTAGTCTAGTTAGTTTTCCAACACAGAGAATGTCATGTCCCTTGCGTGTGAGGACATGGCAATGGTTCCTCCTCTTTCAAGTGAGCTTGGGCAACTCTGATTTTGGCTCCAGGAAAGCAAATAATGTAGAAACCAACTGTGGGAGATCAAAGTCCATGTTTCCAGATCTGGTCCTTCCACGTGTTGCTGTCATTTAGGTTCATGGTTCAGCTTTCTGTTACTGCCTGTTACAGCCTGTTATGGCCTGTTACGGCCTGTTAAGGCCTGTTATGGCCTGTTACGGCCTGTCGGAGAGGACTCATGCAGCGGTATATGTGGAAGTCAGGTGCATGCTTACTGATTGCCTAGGACAGCTCCTCAGTCTGGATGCTCGTGACTTTGGTATTTAGGTCCTGATGGACCTTCATGACTTCTCAAATGGCCCAGCGGTACTTGCTGATGATGCACATGCACATCATGGGGAGCCTGTAGCTGTCCCTGAGTTTGCACTCAAGTGTGTCACTCTTTGCTGCTGTGTAAATTATCTAGACCTCCGAGCCAGTTGTTCCTCCTCCAGTGTGGGTGTGGGAGGCTGCAGACATGATTCCAGGATATCTCATGCCCTGGAAATCTAACCCATACCCGTAAAATTAGTATTCTACCATGACATCTGCATGGACCTTGGATAACTCACATATGGTCCTGGGCTTTTGAACACAGACAGCCATTACAGTGTTATGAGCAGAAATAGGTCCAAAATCACCAATCATGCTGGGCACAAACAATCTCATACTGTATTTTTCTTCAACATCTAGAATTTTATTCAATCCAACTATTTCACATCTCTAGACAAGGACACGGTTGTTTCCCTGAAAGCACTCAGCAAAGCCCTGTTGTGAAACAGCTGGCTGATAATGTGGCTCACCCTGATCTCACAAAGGTGCCTATAATCCAAGATCTCCACATAAGCAAAAAAAGTCATTGGTGAAGACGTGAGAACCGGGCTTCCTTATGTCTGGTAATAGTACATTGACATTCCAAAATTCTCTCTGCAAAAGGCTAGCACGTCCCACTCCCAGCTGTCCAAGACACTCTGTGATCAAGGCCTAGGGAGGTTCTGTTTCACAGAACAAAGTCCAGTGGAAGTTGGCATCTCCAAGCTTGAGAACATTGTGTTGTGAGGTTAATCATTAAACTGTTATAGAAAAAATTGTGGGTCACAGAACCAGTTATAAAAAAAAAAAACCCATCTCAGAGAACTCCTCCACAAAATTTGTAAGATTATATGACCTAGATTCTGAAGGTGATGATGCTTTCCCTAAACACTCCCACAAAGGCACAATTTCCCAACAGCCTGGAGGGCACAAGGCTTGTTGGGAAATCCCTCCTCCACACATATGCACACATACATGTTCTAAACAAGAGTTTGAACTTAAATTTTAAACTTCATACCCAATAAGCAAATTATAAATCCTTAGATAAGACTTCACAGTATAGAGCCGGGCGGTGGTGGCGTACGTCTTTAATCCCAGCACTCCGGAGGCAGAGGCAGGCGGACTGATGTGAATTCGAGGCCAGCCTGGTCCACAAAGCTGGTCCAGGACAGCCAAGGCTACACAGAGAGACCCTGTCTCGAAAAAAAAACAAAACAACAACAAAAAAGAGTTCACAGTATATAATCTTAAGATGCATAGGCTGGAGGTGAAGTTTTAATACCTTATTAAAGAAACATTGTTTTAAATATTTTTCTTTCATAAGTTTACTTTTAAATACATGACAAAAATTACATAAAAATCTTATCTTAATTTAAAAGTCCTTTGGACAGCTGTTTCTTAAGTTAGCTCATGCCACTTGCTGTTTAGAATGGCTCCAACCTTAAATTGTAAGTTAACCTTTTATTACAGATGTTAAAAAATTTTTTTAACCACCTCCAATAACCGCTAATTTATAACCAAGGCGTGCATTACACAAATAAATTCGTACATTCAAATAAAACAAATCAAAATCATACATATAGTAGACACATACATGAATACATTTAAGGTAGACAGAAAAAAAACTTTTCTCACCTTCCCTAGCGATAATTTTAAGGGAGCGGTACCTTGTCACCTGTTAACTCCTGGCTGGGGCAGAGGCTTGTTTTTAACTGAAGCCAGTGGCCTGGATCAGGTCACCATTGTGCAGTGGTTGGTGGGCCAGGCTTTTGACTTGTCTGCAAGTTGGACAAAGCTTCCCCCAAGGCCGGCCACACAACAGCTTCCCAAAAGGCCTGGGGCTCCTGTGTCCTCCAGGTGCCTGTTCAGTGGAAGCGGTGGGACATCTTAAGACAAGGAGGGAGTGCCGGAGAGACGGCTCAGAAGTTAAGAGCACTGTGACAGCTCTTCCAGAGGTCCCGAGTTCAATTCCCAGCAACCCACATGGTGGCCCACGACCATCTATAGCGAGATCTGGCGCCCTCTTCTGGCCCGCAGATGCATATGCAGGCAAAGCGTTGTAATGCATAAAAAACAATAAAATAAATAAAAAGCAAGGAGGGAGTAGGCGGGCACCAGCATCCTGCTTCCACACCTAAGCAATCAATGGACACTCAAGCCACAGAGAGCAGATGGGGAACAGGGCGTGCCACTGCTGGCTGAGTGCTCCTGTGTCCTGTACCAGCAAGGATCAACCCCCCCCCCCCCCCCCCCCCCGCCGCCATGTTCATGGGGAAGGGTCACCAGAGGGCCTTCTGAGGTTGGGGGGTGGGCCCTCCCCTCCCACACACGAGTACTGAGCCACAAAGGTATTATTTGTCCCAAATCAACAAAAAGAAACCTTAAAAGAATGATGCCCCCATTTCCTTTAAGAGGGTCAGGTAGGCTTTGGTTGCTTTCTCGGGATATAGAGGGCTGTTTTCAATGGGAGTTGGTTATGAATGATTATTTATCTTATTTAGAGAGAAAACAAGGTTGAGCTCAGAGACGTCTCTCTTTCCCTTTATCTTCCATTCTTAGGTTTGGAGATAGGGGTTGAAAAGAAAGAAGGGGAAAATATAGAAAATATGTAGGGGGGATAGAACAGAAGATGGATTAATGAATCCACTCCTCCATTAACGCCTTAATGGTCACTCACAAGGTTATTTTATTTTATTTTTTTTCTTTTTTTTTAAAATTTTATTTTTAATTAATTTATTCTTGTTACATCTCTATGGTTATCCCATCCCTTGTATCCTCCCATTCTCCTCTCCCTCCCATTTTCCCCTTATTCCCCTCCCCTATGACTGTTCCTGAGAGGGATTACCTCCCCCTGTATATGCTCATAGGGTATCAAGTCTCTTCTCAGTGACCTGCTGTCCTTCCTCTGAGTGCCACCAGGTCTCCCCCGCCAGGGGACATAGTCAAATGTGAGGCACCAGAGTACATGAGAAAGTCAAATCCCTCTCTCCACTCAAGTGTGGAGACTGTCTTGTCCATGGGCTAGATCAGGGTAGGGGTTTAAATTTTCACAAGGTTATTTTCAATTCACTGGTATAGAGAATTTTGTATATAGATGCAAAATAGGTTTAACTTTAGATACAGTGGTTTATAATTGAAATGCAAGAGTATTCTTCACACACAATATATATATATATATATATATATATATATATTTCTACTCTAATATGAGCTATTGTACCCATATAACTCAATTATACTACAAGGTTTACTTCCCATTCTGTCCAATTGCTATCGCAGGCTCTATAGGATAAATAAGTTACACAAGTTAATTGTTAATTGATCAAATTTTGGTCATATCTATTACTAATCTATTTTTAATCACAAAAATATACATCTTAGGTGCAACAGATAGATATGGTTCTATAGAAAGTTGAAGAAAGTAGTTAGATAAGGTCTTCAAAACCCTCAGAGACATACAGAATATGGAATTTTAAAAATTTAAAAAAAAATTATTTTAAAGATTCATTGACAATGAGACAGTTTAACTTCTGGCAACACCCAGCCTACCTCAAAGAGGATGATGAGAATTAAGGAACCTCCTTATGGTGATGGAGTAAAATGTGGTAGACAAGCCACCCAGAAAAATGTCCTTGTTTCTACCACAGACAGAATTGTGCCCGCCCCCCCCCCAAAAAAAAGGGCAAGCGTAGATGCAGGCAGAATCGACAGCCAAACTCTGTGAAGACAGGTTAAGAAAGTCCTCAATAGTTCCTGCCCACAAATATGTCTGTCAGATATACTGGTTGGGCCAGGGTTAGGCCAGAGGTTGGGTTGGGCTCAGAGGTTAAGAGCACTGTGACGGCTCTTCCAGAGGTCCTGAGTTCAATTCCCAGCAACCACATGGTGGCCCGAAGGCTGGGCCAGAAGGCTGAAGATGATGCTACAACGTTAAAGAGTCATGTTCCAATGGAGCAGAAAGAGACCCACCAGGTATCTCTGTGATGTGCTCTTGGAAACAACTGCTTCTAAAATGTCTCCTTGTAACAATGACGCAGTCCGTGGTGTTCCACTTCAGTAGAAAGCAGAGTAAGACAGTCTCTGCAGAGTGCAGCACAGGGTCTGCCAGGCGGGAATAAAGACGCTGTGAGAGAGAGAAGGTTGCAGAACTCTGTGTGCTGTGAGACAGCCAGGAAGAAGTGGTCACCGGTCACACTGATCAGAGGCTCCAACAGCTCCTGTGCCAGGCTGACAACGGCTCTCTCTCCACCTGGCTGCTGAGTGTCACCACTGCTATATCTCTTGTCTCCTCTCACTTTTTTTTTTCTTGGTTTCTGTCTTAGTTGGGTTTTCATAGCTGCGAAGAGACATCAGAACCATTGCAACTCTTACAAAGAAAATATTTGGTTTCCACACTGGGCAGACGTTGAGCTTATTATATAAGCAAAAAAAGCCCCACCTTCACAGTGACACGCTGTTTCTAACAAGGCCACACCTCCTCCGATAAAGGCTACATTAACTATGGGAACATAACCTATTGAAAACACAACACACCGTTCTCTGGTCCCCATAGGCTTGTAGCTATAACTAATGCAAAATGCATGTAGTCCAACTTTAAAAGTCCCCATAATCTATCACAGTCTCAATAATGTTTAAGAGTTCAGACTTTCTTCTTAAACTCATGCAATTTCTAACTGTAATCTCCAATGAAATAAAAATTAAAAAAAAAAAAAAAAGCAGGTCACATATGTCCAACCTAGAATGGCAGACAATATACATTTCTATTCTAAACCACATGGAACAGAGCGCGTTGACGATTTATTGGAGCAAAGCAAGATCAGAACCTCCAGACTCCGCATCACTGTGTCTGATGTTAAGATGCTCTTCAGAACTTTCAGCTCCTTTCAGCTTTTTGAAAACCACAGCAAACTTCTTTTCTAGTGGGCTGGCTCCACTCCATGTTAGCTGATTTTTTCTCAGCTGCCTCTGGCATTCTCTAAACGCTCATGGTTTCCCAGGCAATCAAGGACTCACACTCAAACCTTTACACAGTGTCCTTTCCCATTCTTCACACAATGGCCTTTCTGGGCTTCCATGCAGTGTAGCCCTTGTCACATGCCTGGCTTCAGCTTTCCTTACTCACAGAGGGAGATTTCATCACCCCTTTTCCAACTTAGGCCTCTCTGGGCATCCATGCAGGAGCATGCCTGCCACACATCGGACCAACAGCAATTTTCCTTAGTAATGGAACCACGTCCTTGACTCTAAAGTATGAACAACGTGGCCAAAGCGGCCACGTTCTCTTGCTTGCTGTGGTGGACCGTGACCCTATTATTCAATTACGTCTTCACCAGTTTTCTGTTTTGAGTGGTTTTCTTCACTGCCTAAGCTTGGCTGTTGTGGAACTTGCTCTGTAGACCAGGCTGGCCTTGAACTCAGAGATCTGCGGGCCTCTGTCTCCTGAGTGCTGAGATTAAAGGTGTGTGCTACCACACCTGTAGCTGAGCTTTCCTTCAATTCTTTTTATAATATGGATGCTTAGTTGGGTGGGATCTTACCCCAAGGACACCAATCCTTTCATTCCAATTAATGTCTTTAACTGAAAATTTGTTTATGTCCTTGACACAGGGATGTAGCCCCATTCCACTCCCTGGTGCCATTCAACCCTGGAAACATACATTTTGTATTTTTTTCTTTTTAAGTTTACTACATTTCATCAAAATATTATTCATAAGAAAGAAACACAGGACATAGTCTACACTAGGATTTTTTTTTTGAGATTTCCTTTGTCAATGTAATTAGTCTAAATCTCTTCACGTTGGCCTCAGGGAGTCTCTTGGGGCAAGGTAAAAGGAAACAGCCATGTTCTTCAGCAAAGTATCACAAAAACTGTCTCTAGGAAACACACTAATATTGTTCTCCTTGGAAACCTCCTGAGCCAGGCCACCACATTCAAATCACCCTAAGTACCATTGTTTTCTGTACGTCTACTAGTATTGTCCATTAGGGCCCACTGAAATCATTCCACTAGTTTCCAAAGTCCCCAAACTTACATTTTTTTCCAAGCAAAATGATGGCCAGAGCTACCACAGCAATCCCAGAGTCCCTGGTACCAATTTCTATCTTAGTGTTCTCACCGCTTTAAAGGGACATCATGGCCAAAGCAACTCTTAGAAGGAAAGCACTTATTGTGGCTGGCTTACAGTTTCAGAGGTCTGGTCCATTATCATCATGGTGGGAAGCATGGCAGCATCCAGGCAGGCCCGGTACTGGAAAAGGAGCTGAGAGTTCTACATCTTGATTCGAAGGCATCAGCAGAAGGCTGTGTTCCACACCGCATGAGGCTTGGCAATATATGACCTCAAAGCCTTGCCTCCAAGTTGACACACTTCCGCCATCAAGGTCACACCTCCCCGACTAAGACTGCATATCCAAATAGTGCCTGTCTCTATGGGCCAAGCATTCAGACACATGGTGCTATGGGGGTGGGGAAACCTACTCAGACCACCACAGGTGCCATTTTTGGCTGTCACAGGTTAGAGAGTGAAATGGGGACTCTGAAGAAGTCATCTCTACACAAGACTTGGCATGTGAACAAACACACAAGATACTCAGGGAATATCATGTCCCATATACACCACTCATTCAAACCACACATGAAACTAAGAACATACACATAGGCTCCACAGTGCAAGTCTATGCTTGTGAGCTGTACACATTGGATGTCAACAATCAGGAGGCAGAGGTAGGAGGTTCTCCGAGTCTAAGGCTGGGATAGTTTCAATAGTGAATAACAGGACATTCATAGTTACACAGAGAAACTCTGTCTTGAAAACTGAACCAACACAAACAAGTGCACACACACACAGATGCACACAGGCACAAAAATGAACGTGCAAACATATCTAGAGAGTCATAAAAGCTCACCGACGAGCATTCACATAAAAATTATCCCTTCCGTTATGCACGCGCAGGTCCTGAGTAAATAAACAGACAAAACTGAGGGGACCAGTGCACACAAGCCCCCCAGACTTGAAGATGCATTACTCCCAATGACGACCTTTGGTCCTGTGTCTCTCTTTCATGGTGTCAAAGCCAACATCGAGGGTGGAGGTGAGGGAATAAGGAGTGAGCAGGCCATGGGACGCTCAAGCAGGAACCATGGATGCTCACACTCCTGGACAATGAGAGACAGGAGGCGGAGTAGCTGAAGTTGCGTAACTGAGTGGAGAGGCCGGTTCGGCATAAAAGGTCCTGCTTAGCTGTGCAGTGAAGTCAAAAGTGGTTAGACTAAGGACCATGGAACCCAACATTCTGCTCTTGCTCGCTTTCCTCGGGGGCTCCTTGCTACTCTTTGTCATTGGCCGCTCAAAAACCCGTGGCCGTCTTCCACCAGGACCCCGTCCCTTGCCCCTCCTGGGGAACCTCCTACAGATGGACAGAGGAGGCCTCCTCAAATCATTCATTCAGGTGAGACCTATATCACGACATTGTGTGGTGTTTGCCTTACTTTTGTCTTTGGAGATCACTCAGTGGGAAGAGCAAGGCAATTCTTTTTTTCTTCAAGCTGTAGATCCAAGTGTGAATGTTGCCGAGTGACAAAGTGAGATGATCTGCTTGTGACGGATGGTGCTCAGAGCAGCAGACAAGTCTTCTGTTGGAATCGTGTAGGCACTGTACTTAGAGCTCAAAAGTCGCAATAGTGCTGAGGTGTACTAGCCTAGAATTTCACTCTTGGAGCTTGTCTATCCCGGAAGAGGAAGAAACACATCAGATAAGTCAGCAACTAATGTTTGCTTCTGCCAAAATAGATTTTATCCTGATGTGCTATAAGACAAAGGGGAAGAGACAAAGTGCAAGATGAGGTAGGTAGATAATTAGGCAGGCAGGCAGGCAGGTAAGTAGAGCTAATAGGTCATATACACCATGCACCATCCAAACAGGTAATCCTAGCAACATCTTTCAGTCTTCCCAAGCGGGATTCTATGTTTAATTACCACTTGTTTATTAATCAATGAACATATATGGTCCCACTTTCCATTAAGAGATCTGATAAAGCAGTGAAAATCCCAATTTTCTGCTATCCTTTAATTTTTAAATAGGTCACCCACCTATATAAATGGTGTATTTATTATTTTTTAATCAGTTTTTCAGACAAGGTCACTCTACTTTTCCCATGGTGATAGCCCACCTGACACAACTTATCCTGTGCTGGGATGAGAGATGTGTTACAGATCTGGTCACAAGTGGTCCAAAAACGTGTGCTTCCTACATTGTGGAAATGTCTACTTAGTGTCGTATTTTTGTCATGGTTTTATTCTTTGAAAATCAAATTTCTTCCTTTTTCATTCTCATCTGCACCATTTTCTCTGAAGCCTCTTCCCACTTGGATGTAATTATGGTTGCTTGAAGGAGTATGGATGTTGAGATTATTTACAGGAACATAAACAACTTATGAACAGTTACACGGCTGAACATAGTGGAACCTTCCTCCAGAACTCTAACTGCCCACAGAGTCACAGTGAGGGCTGGTGACACCCTGTCCTGAAAGCATGACATGTTGCGTCTTTCCTCTGTAGCACCTTTTGAAATGTTATACGCAAAAATGGTTCCCAGGGTTTATGCAATGTTCAGTGGGCAGGAAGTTATTACCTATTACGGGACACCTCAAACAATTGTTCGATTCTATAATCCACTGTATGTGCCAATGTCAGAGATATGAGCTGCATTCTTTGGCTTTCAGGAGCTGAGAGTCTGGTTGCAGGTATAGAATAAAGTCACACATATTGATTAGGCTAGGTACTTGCTCACCTGGGTGACCTTGAATACACAAAGCAATGGGAATTTTAAGATCACCTGAGGGTTCATACAGACATATATAAAGACAGGGACGTGAACAGGGCCACAAAGACTTTCTAGAATCATGATAAGCATGGAAAAGAAGCCATTGCTGAGCAACAATTCTTGCTTGATCAATACTTGACCCTGTTGCATGATGACATGTTGTAACATGGGAGAGGCCGGTGCTAAAGTTTCACGTCATGGGGATGAGCCAGCCTGACTGAAGCCAAGAATGTTAAGAAGTGAAGGGGTTCAACTAAGCAGGCAGTATAAAATCTATTGATGTCTTTTTCTGTTTTCTGTTGCTACCACCGAAGTCCAGAGTTTAAATTTCTTTTTATAATTTAAAGGTTTATGCAGCTTCTAATTAGGAGTTTCAGAGTCTAAGATGAAGCTGTATATTTTTGCAAGATGCTGGTTATGACCTCTCTTATGTTTCACAAGACAGTAAAGGATAGGAAAGAGGCTAACCATGTGGGGGGCGTGTTTTATAATAATCAATTACCCAAGATTACAGACCTTTCTTGGAGACCAGTATTAAGCTGTGCACAGGATCTACCCTAAAGACCCAATGCCTTTCACTAGGTTTCCGCTCTTGAAGGTTCTACAACCTCTCAACACAACCTCATGAGGACAAGGACCCCAACATATGAACTCATGGAAGGCACTTAAGACATGTTCAAGGCAAATCACATAGAACAAACAAGAATAAAAGGGTAGCTGGTCCAGACAGAGGGCTCTGTTTGCCAAGTGGTGGAGCTGTACCATTGTGAGCCCCAGGATAAACCAGCTTGGTGGACCCAAGCTTGTTGTAGAAGAGCCTGGAGCCTGACCCTCACACAGCTACTAAAGGTCATTTCAGCTCCACGAGGTTCAACTTCAAATCCATTGCTGATGAACCTTGGCAATTGCTGGCAAGCCCATCTGGAATGTTTTTTTTTTTTTTATTTTGAAGCTTCCATGGTGGTTCAAGAAGATTATATCTACTACTCTAGCCTACTGTGTTGTTCTAAGATGGTTGTGTGGGATTTGATCATGACATGTCTGTTAAAAAGCTTGAGGTCTTAATGATGACATTCCTCTGGCAGTGTGCTAGAGAAAGAAAGGCAAACTGAAGTCTCAGCAGCCAGTATTAGGACTCAAAATCACCAGAATTCTACAGTCTCATAACAAAATTTCAGCTTTTTAAACAAATAAAAAAAATCTAAATTGCAATGCTATCATATTGAGGGATTGTATTTCTTTCCATGTCGTTTTAAAACACACTTTAAGCTGACTGTGGTGGCACATTGCATCATGTTCACTGGGCGCTAGGAGTAAGCTCCTGCCTTATGGATGCCAGACAAATAGCCTGCCAACTGAGCACATCCTCAGCTCCCAGAGAAGGGACCTTTGAATGTACTTCCTACAGCTGCTTTTTGTTTTGTTTTCTTTGTTCTTCTTCTTTGTCTTGTCATCATGATTTGGCTATCACTATTGTCTCCTCCTTTCATCTGAGATCTGATTCATGAATGGATTATCATATCTGTCACAAGAGTGTGTTTGTTATCAAAGTGAGTCACCTCTCCTCCTCAGACACATGTTTATTTTCCCTTTCTCTTAACATGGTTGACGTGGAAAGACTGCCCTTCCAGGTCCATGCTACAATGTCTTCAATTTTTTTCTAGCCTCACAACAGAACATAACAAATAAATCTCTGTTCATTATAAACTGTCCAGTCTCTGGCATTTGGAAAAATAAACTGAGTTAGAGAGTGAGGTTTAGCACAGGGAAGGTTCATGTGACAGGTACAGAGATAGTGAGATGGGAAGACCTAGTGTATACATGCCTGGAGGTTCTAAGTCTCAGGAATGCTCCTGGAATAAATCTACTTAATGATGTAGTAATCTTTAAATATCTGTAGAACTTTGTGAAAAGTGCAGGCCGCTTCTTTTTTTTTTTAAATTTTATTAATTTATTCTTGTTACATCTCAATTGTTATCCCATCCCTTGTATCCTCCCATTCTTCCCTCCCTCCCATTTTCCCCTTATTCCCCTCCCCTATGACTGTTCCTGAGAGGGAGGCCACTTCTTTGTAAATAGGCATATAGGAATTTATGTAAACCATAGAGTATTTTCCAGGTCTAGTGGCACACGCAAGTAATCCCAGCACTTGGGAGGTGGGGGCAGGATGTTTAAAATACAAGGTCACTATTTTGCTACTAGAGAAGTTGAGATCACCCTTGGGTGCAAGAGATTCTTCTGTCTGAAAACACTTAAAGAATTATTTTCAGAATTTATAGACTTCTTCCAGGTCTTTCATGGGCCATCTAATCATCCAGAACCTCACATGTATATTGACAGCTTACCAATAAGGCAGAGACATATGCACATCCTGACAACAAGGAGAAAGATTGACACGGATCTTCCTCTATCTATTTAAAGATGTGGGATTGCGCCCCATTTTCAAATGTTCTTGAGTATTGCTTTTCTCTTCTGGTGTGAACAAGGATTCGTGACTCCTGAGTGTGTGGCAATCTGTATGACACCTGCCTTGATCAACACGCTCACTTATTAACCAACTCACTGGAAATTTATTTGGCGCCTGTGTCCTGGAGAACATTCTAGGTGTGACATCTCAGGGGCGTACAAGATCACTATGCCAGTTGCGTATTATCCTAGCTGTGACAGACAGACACAAGCAGATGGAAAGTAGTGGTGAATAAAATAAAGCAGCGTGATGTCTTTGCAAGTGGTGGCAGTTTGGACAGAGTGTCTTGCTTTATTTGTAAACAGAGACTCTTGATAGATGCAGGTGGTGGCACCAGATAGAGGCAGCTTTGCTGAAGGAACCTGAAGATGAACCAGGTCTGTGAGCAACATGGGCCTCTAGTCAATGAGGAACAAGAGAGGAAAGGAGATGCAGAGTCAGGTAGGGCTGTATGGACCATGGTGGAGTCTTTGAACTTAATTTTCAGGAACATGGGTACACTGTGGAGGTTGGGGAATGTTAGTGGTATTAAGTAATACATGGCTCAGTGAATGCTCTGACTTGGGTTGTGGTGAAACTGCTTTTTACAGATGTAAGAACAGAAGGAGGGAAACCAGGAAGGGACTAGCAGATCCAGGATATTCCATTTTAAAGAAATCTTAACTATAAATTTTAAAACATGCTTATTTATTAGTATGTAGTATGTTGGTCCATCTGTCTGTCTGTCTGTCTGTCTGTCTTTGTGTATATACGTATCATCTATTCTGCATGTATGAATGTATGTGTATGTGTATATATGTTATGGAAGTATGTATTTATGTGTGTATATGTATATTTCTAATTGTGCTCTCACACCTCCTCCTGGGGACAGAGGCTAGAGTACAGCCCCAGCTGTCCTCCTCCATCACTCTGCCTATCCTTTGAAGCTGCTTCCCTCCCTGAAATGGGTCTGGAAGTCAGCAAGTCTCAGCAATACATCTTTCTTCATGCTCCAGCGCTTTAATCTGGCTGGGCTCATAGGCATATATTAACCACCCCCACACGGTGTTACATTGTTGCTGAAATCTAAACTCCTGTCATTATGACCAATTATAATGTTTAAAAATGATCTGCATGATATCTATCAATTTATCAATCAATCAGTCAATCAATCTTATATTTTGTATTATCTATCTATCGTTTATATATTATTTAACAACTCTCCATCACCCATTTATGTATTATCTTTCATCTATCATCTACCTATCTTCTATTATCTATATTTCTATCATCTATATATCATTTATCTATCTACGATCTGTCATATATCCTTTACCTATCTTCTATCTATTATGTATCTATTTATCTATGTATCTACTCATGTATGTATGTATGTATGTATGTATGTATGTATGTATGTATGTACGTATGTATCTACCTATATACCTACCTCTATGCATGTATGTATGTATGTATGTATGTATCTATCTATCTATCTATCTATCTATCTATCTATCTATCTACCTATCATCGTTGCATAAATACATCTAACCCATACAGACGTAGAATTTATTTTTTTTAAAACACCATCCCCCAGATGGCATCAGGATGCATTGAAATCTAGACTGACGTAAAGGTTCCAACAGGAGGAAGGTGGGTTATTCACAAGCTTGAGCTAGTCTATTCAAGGGCTTTCAGCACTGAAGGGATTTGACATTCCTAGGTTCAGTTCCTGGTAGGTGCCCAGAGATGATTGCATTCCAGGTCACCTCCCAACTGTCTGCATTAAACTCATGATTCACGTTCAGGGGCACCACCAGGGATAATCACTCTCCACTCTTCACAAATAACCCACTGGATAGGTCAAGGATATTCTCTCCAAACGTTGTACAAGACATTAAACCATTAAACAGTTAGGGACTGAAGCTGGGTCACAGGAAGGACAGTGCCAAGAGGCATTCTGTTAAAGGAGTTCAGTAGGCATGTGAGCTTTCTGGAAGGGATCTAGTGTTTTGCAAGGCCTGTACCGTGATGCACACCAGGGTTGCTTCTAACTTCTGACAACCTCATGTTTGTGCACTGCCGCATCTCTCTAAAATATGGCATTGGTGTGAGTCATCATTTTCCGGTTTTTTACCCCACTCTGATTGAACAAACGTTCCGTGGGATCTTATTGAAGGTGTACCGCTGTCCAGATGAATTAATTCCTGATTATGGAATTCCAGATCTGGGTCAAATAATTTTAAATGTTAAATTGTTTTAAATCTTCTATAACAACTTTAGAAAAATTTTAATTGCTGCAATGAATACCTTTGTGGACCTCCAGATGCCTCACTATGGAACAGCCTTGAGGCAGGTTTGTGGCCTGAGATAAGCCTTCACTACAGACGGCACCATGAATCCTGGTATACACCATAAATATAGGCAAGTTGGTTTAAACCTACAATGAACCCAAAATATAATTGGGATATATAGAAAGTGTAAATTAAGTAAAACCTTGATGTTCAAATATAAAAACTGTCCTGTTATAATTCTTTGTACCTTGTCACTTCCATGTATTATATGCTATAATTTTAATTTTACTTTTGCTTAGAGTAAAATACAGATAAAATTATTGTTCTGAACTCCCCATAAACTAAGAGATAGCTCAAAAATGTATAGCCAGTTTAGCCCTAATGGTAAAGGCATACATTCCTGTAACTTTTAGACCCTGTTAACCTCTATCTAGGCCTTGCTAATCTTTGTCATTCTGAACTCACTCTGAACTTATGTAATGGATACACAGGAAAAAAAAAAAACCACTCAGCTTTAATGAGAAAACATGTAATCTTTGTATTTTAGAATTCACCTGTTTTTGTGATTAGTTGCCTTTTTTGGCTGTGAGATAATTACTTTTCTCAGAAGTATAAATAAGGTTACCAGACAGTAAACAATGCTAACGTTAAGTTTTTAAAACTACATCCACCGATTCTCTTAAATGCCTGTATGTGTTAACTGTCTGTTTTCTATCTCGCTCTTATCTTTTATTCCAATGTAGATTCACAAATGAGTTCACAGACTCAGGGCTCTCCCTCACCCTCTCAGACAAGCGGGTACACGTCAGTGTACTGTAGATCGCTGCAAAGAGGCCTCCTTTTAGAACGCCTTGCAATGTTTGACTAGAAGCCAACTTTACAGCCATTGCCGCAAAGAAAAAGGTTGTCAGTTCAAGCTTTCACCTCCCCCCCCCCCGGCCTTAGCTGCAGTACAGCCAGTCTAGGGTCACTAGAGGGAAAAAAAAAACCTGGACTCCCTCTCCTTTTTCTTTCAGTCATAATTAGTTGCTTGAGCCATCAGCTCAGCGACTCAAGCAATAAATTTGAACAGGGATTTTTGTGTCCTGTACCCAGAACCCTACACTGGACTTTCCAAAGCGGAGAGACTTGCCAAGATTGTTCTTGGATGAGATGCTGGAAAAATGAAAGATCACTGGGTCTTAATCTGTATGCATACCTGTAGCTGTATTTATTTATTTTTGAGATAGGGTCGATCATATGTGACCCAGAATGGCCTTGAACTAGATGTGTAGTCAAGGGAAGGATGACAACTTGTTCCCTGGGCTCCTCCTCCCAGTGCCAGGATTAGAAGCACGTGTTTCCATCCCTCCCCTGCTCTACAGAACTGGTGCACCGATTAGAATATCTAACCATTCAATCCACACCTGGTGGGTGAGAAATATAAGCCTTTAACTCATAGGTCCTCAGAACTGGAGAGTGGCCAGGGGAGGAGGAGGAGGTACCTATTTACTAATACGTATCTAACTAGCTTAACCGTTTCACAACGCCGTCTCTGCTAAATAATCACAACCTTGGTACCCTATGCTTGCAGTTTCGAGAAAAATACGGAGATGTTTTCACAGTGCACCTGGGGCCGAGGCCTGTGGTGATGCTGTGTGGGACGGACACCATAAAGGAGGCCCTCGTGGACCAAGCTGAGGCTTTCTCTGGTCGGGCACCAGTTGCTGTGCTTCATCCAGTTGTACAGGGATATGGTAAGATCCGGAACAAGTTTTAGTGGAAGATGTGGCCCAGGAAGGGGAATCTGAGAGGTGACCCCCCCCAACCTGTGGGCAAGGACTCCAGATCCTTTGAACCTATCCATACTTCCCCCTACTCTCTTAGGTATGATCTTTACCAATGGGGAAAGCTGGAAGACTCTTCGACGATTCTCTCTGGCCACCATGAGAGAATTTGGGATGGGAAAGCAGAGTTTGGAAGAGCGCATAAGAGAGGAAGCCCAGTATCTGGTGGAGGAACTGAGGAGATTACAAGGTGAGTCCTGGAGAACGCGCATAAGGAAAAACGTGAATACACAGTAAAAGAGAGAAAAGGAGACACACCAGGTAGAAAAACACAGACAAACACACGCATGCACACACACACAGAGTGGAGAATATGAGATGGAGAGAGAGAAGAGAGAGAGAGAGAGAGAGAGAGAGAGAGAGAGAGAGAGAGAGAGAGAGAGAAATACAAGGACAAGGAAAAAATGTGAACTGTATTGTCTTCAAATTTGCTCAGCATCATGTACTGGCTATAGTGGTCTCTTCTCTTCAGGAAGAACTCATCTTTCAATTAATTTTATCTCTCAATCGGGTATGATTGGTGCACACTTCTGGTCTCAGAACTCAGAAGGCTGAGACAACAAAAATGGTCATAAATTCAAGGCCAGTCTTGTCTACATTGTGAGGTCCTGTCTCAAAAAAAAAAAAAATGCATGCGTGTGTGTCCTTTGTTGATTTGTAGAGTGTGTTCGGGACCGTATGCAGTGGGCATGATGGGATGGGATTGTAATCCCAGCACTCTAAAGACAAGCAGGAGTCGGAGATATTCCAGGTCATCTTCCACTACGGACCTGGTTCAAGACTACCTTGGCTTAACCTTTGCCCTACTGCACACCCCTAAATGGTCTTAGTTAAAAAAAAAATAAAATAAAATAATAAGGAGCTCAAGTATGAAAGCAAAGGAAGCCGGAACAACTAGAGACATGTTCTAAGCAGGGACTGTGGTTTCTCCCTGGTGCTTGTGCCATGAGCACCAATAAGCACAGAGGACGAAGGGCAGGTGGACCTTGTTAGAAATCAGAGTGCCTTGTGGGTTCTTCACTATTCTTTGTAGCAAGGGCATCCTGGTTTGACACTTGCCTTTGTTTGCAGCTCCATTTCTTTCCACTGGGGCATTTCCCATCTCTTAATGATGTTTCTTAGGAAAGCTGATAGATAGATAGATAGATAGATAGATAGATAGATAGATAGATAGATATACAGATATATAGATATATAGATATGCAGATGCATTGTCAAAAGACTAGAGGAGGATATCATAGAAATAGAAGGACCCAAAAGAAGAGAAGATATAAGGCTGAGAGGGAAACTGACTAGCCAAGAAATGAAATCAAAGGGGATCAGAGTCTATACACAAGGCAGCCCCATGATGATGTTCAAAAAGAGCCCAACACTTTGGGACTGAAAACAGCCCTCCAAACACCATAGTCCTGACTGGACTTGGCATATGAAGCCAGCAGGAACCAGGTTCTGATGGTTTCTCGGACGCCACAGGGCAAGGAAGCCAGAGAAGGGGTAGAGGAAGATGAGCAGAGGGGGCGGGGGGGGGGGGGGAAGGAGTGTACAGGGATTTTAAATCTACTAAGGCAGTCTCTGCACCATTCCTGCCAGTGGGAGTCAGCTGTGAGAACAGGAGTCAGAACGGTAATGGCGTGGCTGGGTACAGCCACACAATGCTACCTCTGGATCCCAACTGCGATCAGTTGAATCTCTTCTTAGTGAAGTGACATCCTGCATCCTTCCTGTCTCTGTGTATGAGTAGCACCACATCTCCTGTACAAGACTGAGTGAAGTCAAAGTAAAGGCTACATGCATCACCGAGGGCAGGGATTAGCACATCGTATGTGCACACGGGGTAGCGGGTGTTTATTCTTTAAGCGCACTCACAGAGTGGGGGGTTAAAGACAAATGTTCTCCAGGGCCATTCCCTCATGTCTCCTGTCCTGCACCCCCGCCCCCATCCTCCAGGAGCCCCCCTGGAACCCATGTTCCTCTTCCAGAGCATCACAGCCAACATCATCTGCATCATTGTCTTTGGGGAGCGCTTTGACTACAAAGACCCCCAGTTCCTGCACCTGATGGATTTGTTCTTCCAGACCTCTGCAATTCTGAGCTCATTCTCCAGCCAGGTCAGTTGATGGGAAGAGAGGAGCATCCTGGGTAGTGGAAACGAGATGCTGCTGCTCTGTGAGTGAAGAAGGGAGTGTCCTATTGCTGTGAGAATGGCAGAGGGGCAACATGGAGAGAGAAGGAGGTTGAGACCAGGAGGGAAGGAAGAGACAGGTAGCGCGGGACGGAGAGGACCTGAACGTAGAGATGAAGAGCTACACACACGTGCACATGTAATGATGAAATGGAGGGTGCAGACTCTCTCAGAGGGTAGGATGCACTGATCTGTGTGCATGAGGTGGGGCCCAGCACTGCATCTCCTGGGTGTGGTGGTACCCAGCCCATGCAACAAAGCGTGTGGAGGCAGAAGGGGTGAGGAATTCGGCGGAGGGGTGGTGGTGGTGGTGATCTCTGACTACGCATTGAGTCTGAGGCCAGTACCGCACACAGGAGATCCTGTGCCCACAAACCAAAACTCCAGAAATTAAAAACCAGTGAAGACAATTCAGCAAAGAAGACTGGGAGAGAGCGAGCAGAGGTGGGGTGGAAAGAGAGCTACGGAGATGCAAGGCAAATGTTACCAGATTTAGAGATTACAGTTCAAAAGTTTGAACACGTACAGTGTACATATATAAGGAGTGTGTGTGTGTGTGTGTGTGTGTGAATGTGTGTGAGTGTGTGTTTTTTGTTTTGTTTTGTTTTTTGTTTTTTTAATGGAATATGGGGGCCAAGTGTAAGGAAGGGTGGGGTCTCTCAGATTCGGTACAGGACACACCCCAACATCAAGTTCTGGGTACGAAGGGGATGTATTACCCAGGTGGGTCAGGCAAGAGGAGGCTGCAGGTGCAAACAGAAGCAGCAGCAGCAACACTGAGCAACAAACAGCAAGTAATCAAGCAGGCAAGTAAGTCTTTCTGAGCAAGGGGGTTTGGAATGGAAAATGTGTCGGGGAGTCCATGCTAGGGTGGGTTGGTTAAGTTTTCATTGGACGTGTCAGACGAATGAAGATCTGTAAATGTTGGGTTTTGGCGTTTTGTTTCAAAAAGGAGTGATTAGCCAAATTAGGGAATAGACACCGGGAGCTAGGGGTTAGGAGTGCAATCTGATGGGTTAACAAGTGGAAGAAAGGTAAAAGGCAAAACCTGTAGGGTCATGTTTGCTGTCTTCCAGCCTGTGTTTGTCATGCTGGGCCTGTTAAAGCCCTTCGTTCCCACTTATTTATTATTATTGGGTCACCAGGTATTGGGTAAGTTGGTGTCATTCTCTCTCTGGGTACTTGATGCTGACACTGGGGCTTCCTTGTTAAGGACCTAAGGAATCAGGAATGTTAGCCAAGGCTGAGCTGGGCCATCTGAGGCTAGGTAAGTGCAGGAAACATTGGAGCAGTTTGTGACGCTGGTCCACGTTAGATGTGTTAGTATTGTCATCGTTTGTAATCTGTAATGAAATTCGTGTTGTAGAAGAGGCAGCAGATTCATGTCTGTGAGTCAATAGTAAAAGTTTGGGGACCCAGAAAATTGCATAGAGAGAAGAAGAGAAAGCTTCAGCACAACTTTTTATGCACTTAAATTCCATCTCAGCTCCATAAATCACTTTTTCAGAACCTCAAAACTCATTTAAGCTTTTACGTTCCCAGGACTTAAAACACTTCCTTTTAACTTTCACTTACAGGCTTTCCTAACTGATTTAAGAATCTACACCCTCAGAGTTTTACAACATTCCTTGACTCTCATAACTTCTTACTTGTAGAACTCGGTGAGCGAGAAGGTTAGGGACTATATAGTTGAGGTAGAGTTAGTCTAGTGATGTCATTGTATGTTTCAGTTAAGCCTTGTTTTAAAAAAAAAAGTCTTATTAGCTGGGATGACATTTAGGTAGGTTGGTGGAGAAACGAGAAGAGGATTTAGTATTAGTGTGAAATATTTGATATTGATAGCATATAATATCCTGTATTGAAAGATCATTAGGTATGTTGTTGTGTGTGGTACATTGTAGGGTAGTTGGAAGGGACATGGTATGAGTCATAAGAGATTAAATGCTTGATGACCTGCCGTATCAGTGCAATAATGTCTTTGGCCTGCCATGTCAGTGCAATTATTGTCTTTACAGGTAAAAATGTAAGTAGTTTAAAAAATACTCACATTCCCTCCTGATTGTTATCCCATGACTCTTACCTTCTAGTTACCACGTTCCCTCCCTCTTCTGTCCTAATCCCCTTTCCTAGATCTCTAACAGAGGGGGCCCCTCTCCCCCACTAACTGGTTATGGTCTATTGGGTCTAATAAGGATTGTCTTCATCCCCTTTCTCTGTGCCTGCAAGCCTGTCCTGCCAAGGGGTGGTGTGATCAAATTGCGGGCACCGGAGTTCATGTCAGAGGCAGTCTCTACTCCTCCACCCCAACAAATGGGGGAATTAGCTGGCCATCAGCTATACACAAACGGGGGGTGGGGTCTAGGTTCTCTGGGGCTATACCCAAACGGGGGGTGTCGGGGTCCAGGTTCTCTGCAGCTATACCCAAATGGGGGGGGTCTAGGTTCTCTGCAGCCTATCCCCAATGGGGGGGGGGGTCTCGGTTCTCTGCAGCTATACTCAAATGGGGGGCGGGGTCTAGGTTCTCTGCATATATTGTCTTTGGTTGGTGCATCAGCTTGTGCAGGCGCACTTGTGTCCAGATCCAGTGGCCGTGAAGGTCTCCCTTCACCTCATTCCATCACTTCACTCTTCCACTCTTCCATAAGCCTCTCAGCACTCCTCCCAGACTCCATCTTTGAGTCCCGGTATCTGTCCTGATTCCCTGTGTGTGTATATATATATACACACACACACACACACACACACATACATACATACATACATACATACACATATATATCATATATGTTAGTTCAAGGGAGAGATAGAGACAGAGACAGAGAGACACAGAGACAGAGAGAGAATGAAACTTGACTGAATGGAAGTGGAGATGAGACTTTTGCAACGGTAGAACAGAGGATATTAGGTATTTGTGGATTTGTTGTTTCTGTAAGCTATAGGAGAAGTATTGCCTGAGGGGGAAAAACAGAGCAAATAGTTTTGTGGAGTGAAATAGAGAGAATTTTTGGAGTGAGCTGAGAGGTTGTAGGCTAAAGCTGAGATGCAGTGTAGTCTGCAGGCAGGATCGCAAGAGTTAGAAAAGGAAAGAGTTAAATTGAGAACCGCAAGAGGTGTGGCATGACTGAAAGGCAGAATGACTCACCAGTGGAGTCTCAGCTGGCATTGTAGTGAGTGTGAAGTGGAGCTGCACTGGGCAGTGGGTGGCAATGGGGGTGGGTGGGGGTGTTGGAAAGGGTCCTGGAGTGGCTGAGTTGGAAGAGGCCAGGACTGTAATATGTTCGTGTAAGGGGGAGGGTGTTTGCAGATGTAGTGGCTTTGGGGAGGGATCCTGGAGCTGTTTGGATGAGATGGTTTGTGTGTTGGGGGGAGATGGGAGGAGGGTGGGGGAGTGGCAGACTGTCCTGGACAGGACATCTGAGGGGAGACAGTCTCAGAGTAGCAGAGAATCAGGCAGAGGCAGCAAGGGTTGGGGAAAGCAGTCACTCTTGAAGGCTATCATGAATCAGTGGTATTGCTGGGTTGTGACTTGGAGTTTTCAGTCAGGATGGAGGGAGCAGCCCCCATCACCACAGATGGCTGGCAAGTCAAGGGGCCAGAACCAGGGTGTTTCCTGGGCTTCAACTGGCTGATAAGGAGGCCTCTGTGAGCGAGGGGTCATTATGCAAATCTGTCAAACAGCGGAGGAAATATGTATCTGAGGAGAAATCTGGGATCTTTAGACAGGATTGTAGGATACTTAGAGATGGACAGATACTGGAAACAGGCAGAACAGCCACCCAACATGAAAACAAAACTGCCAACCAGCCAAACTGATCTAATGATCATCCAGGGGAATCCAATGTGGCCACTGAAGCCTGGGGTGGGGTGCACCAACCCTACTTCCATAAGATAACGCAAATATGTTAGACACCCCTGATTCATCACCCAATGTCTTGGGGAATGTGTAGGAATGGTACTAAAGGAAACCTCACAAATTAGTCACTATTGGGTTGTATGAGTGGACGCCAACTGTAAACCCATCACAATTACGATCCCAGAAGATTTATTATCCTGGAGGTGGAAACAGGAGAAAGGAGTTAAGCGGTCAGCAGCAGCCACAGCAGTAGCTGCAGGGAGGTGTTTCTGCGGGAGTAGATTCTTAAGGTTGAGAGGAATGATTCTGTGCATTAGTGAGCTTACTAATCATGATTGGTTGATGAACGCAAAATAAAGAGAGAGAGAATCCAAGAACCAAATAATGAATTTTGATAGTTTGGCCTTCTTGTTTAGTTCACACGTGAGTGATTCCCAAACGAGGAAATGGGCCTTGGGGACTAGCTTTAGAAATATAACCTAAACCTTTACTTAGCAAAGGGAAGAAGGTTAAATGGAAAACCTGTTGTCGCCATGTTTGCCATGTCAGGCAAGTGAGGGCCTCGTCTATGAGCATATGGTAGTTTGAATGAGACTGGGCCCCGCAGCTTAATATACTTGCATATTTTGGCCCCAGTGGAGTCTTTGGAAGGATTTGGAGTTGTGTCCTAGCCGAAGGAAGTAGATTGCTAGGGGTAGGCTTTCAGGTTTAAGACGCACATGCAAGGCACAGTGTCCCCTCTGGTTTTGCCTGCCTGCCTGTGTAGCAGGATGTAAGCTCTCAGCTCTATGCTTGTCTCCCTGTTTTTGTACTTCCTATCCCATGATAACAATAGACTGAAATTTTGAAACATTAAGCAAATCCCCAATTAAATGGTTTTTAAAGGGTTGATTTTGTCTTGGTGTCTCTTATGACATTACAACAGCAACTGAGATAGAGCGCTGTCTACTTCTTGAGACTTTATAGCTCTATGTGACCTCATGGACCCTTCTCTCTCTCTCTCTCTCTCTCTCTCTCTCTCTCTCTCTCTCTCTCTCTCTCTCTCTCTCT
>CAJRSG010008671.1:0-20658 GCA_907169655.1 Acomys percivali
ATGTGTGCACAAAGAAACAACACCAAATTCTTTTATAAACTCAATGCTATTTTATTAATTTAAATTTGCCTATAAAGTATTTTGTTTCTTCCAGTTAGCATCCTGATTTCAAGGCCAGAAGTTGGGTGAACAAAGCAATCTCTACCATGCTCATAAAGATTAGCCCTCTTGTTGACAGTTTCCATTGCCCAGTACCCAGTGCTTTATCATCAAAAGATACCCCTAGTATTTCAATATGTTTCATCATGAGAAGGTACAAGTAAATGGCCATAGAGTGTGTTTTTGTCAGTGTGTATTTATCAGTTCCTGTGTGGGGGCACCTAATATTTGGAGTACATCTAGGTACAGAAAGCTTTCACATAGATATTCGTTTACTCTCTAAATTTATTTGGATGTGGTCACTCTATGTCTTTTGAATATGCATCAAAAATGTAAGTAGGATTTCTGTCCAATGTGAACTTTAAACTTGTCCTTATATCTTCATCTTAACCTGTATACATACACAACGATTGTCTTGTAAGTAGTACAAGGCCCGGTTCTTCATTTTCTATTTAGCATAAAAAAGGAATGCTTTGAGTATACATTTTATATTTGAAAATTGAGGTTATCTCTACTAGTGGTGACCACTTATTTTCCTTGTCATCTAACTGGATTATATTTGTAGCATGTGTAGGTAGTTGACAGTACTTGAGAACATGATTAGAGGAGTTTCCTAGTAGCACATCTCTTCAATTATTTAAGAATTATGTACATTTATGATGGGCAGACCTGGGTCCAGGGGTTCTGCTCAAACTATGGCACCAACCAAGGACAATATGTGCAGTAAATAACAAACCCTTACCCAGATCCAGCCAATGGACAGGACATATTTCACAGATGAGTGAAGAGAGGGGACTTACTTTCACATGAACTGTGGTGCCCCATATTTGACCACGTCCCCTTGATGGGAAGGCTCGATGGCACTCAGGGGGAAGGATAGCAGGCTACGAAGAATAGACTTTCTACCCTATGATCACATAAAGGGGAAGGAGGTCCCCCTCAGTCACAGTCATAGGGGAGGGAAATAGAGTGAAAGTGGGAGGGAAGAATGAGAGGATACAAGGGATGGGATAATAATTGAGATGAAACATGAATGGAGGAATAAATATAATAACAATAAAAAGAAAAAAAGAATTAGGTGTCTTCCTTTTTAAGTCTAAGTTGTTTATTTTCTGACACTTCTCTCACATTTGACAATTATGTTTCTCTTTCAGTACTTTTACTAAGTATAATTGTATATTTTACCATGTGGTTACTGGATACATTTAGGCTTTATGAATTTCTGATAGTTGTTTTTTAAGAACATCACTTTATACTACTAGGCTACTCTGACAGCTCAAGTAACTGGTGTTTCTAAAGTTTAGCATTCATAAGTTAGTCACAGAAATTCTCGTCTCAAATTCCTGTTCTGTGGTACTGAAATGTTTGATGGCAATTTTTGTGTGGTAATAAAGGACATCCTAAAAGGGGCTATTTTGTAGACAAAGATAACACAAAGGAACAATTTCTACATGGAAAATTAATAATACTAAAATCTGTGTGAATCATTCAGAATGAAGGAGTATGTCTGATGCTTTTTGTTCAGATGATGTGAAATGACTAGGAAGAGAGAGGAGGGATTCCTCTTCTCATAAAAAGAAATAAAAAACTTATATTACCCCTTAATTTTTACCCTTTTTATTAAAATAATATTATAATGATTTCCTGTATGCATTACTCTTTACATTGTATTTTCCAAACATGTAATATTGGCAGAAACAAATCTCACTCCAATTTCCAGATGTTCTTTATTCTCAGTAAGATGCTGCTGCTCTGCTAGTATAACTGGAAGTGTAGTCAAAATATGTTTTAGCGCAAAGAAAGAATGATTAGAATGTAAATTTTATGTTTGAGAAGACACATTATCACTAATAGTGGTGATGTGGCATTTATAGTTCATAGTGCTTGAGAACAGAAATAGAGAAGTTTCCTAGTAACTCATCTCTGCAATTTTTAAAGAATTATGTGACTTATTTTTATGTCTAAGCTGTTTATTCTCCTACACTTTTATCACAGTTACTACTTACATTTGTCTTTTAGTAATTTTACTAAGTATAATTGCAGATTTTACCATGTGAATACTCTACCCATATTTTGCTTTGTGGATTTCTGACTGTTGTTTCCAAGCACAGCAAGCACTTTAGACTACTAAGCCACTCTGGTAGCTCAAGTAATTGACGTTGTTTATGTTTAGTATGCAAGAGTTAGCGTTTGTGTCACACAAGTTCAAGTATCAACTTTCTAATGTGTTTTTGTGAAATTTCCAATGGCAATTTTTTTTGTGATGTAATAAAGAGTATTCTAAAAGGAGGTATTTGTATAGACAAAGATAACTCAAAGGTACAATTTCTAAATGAAAATCTAATTATATTTAAATATGAGTGAATCATTCGGAGTGAAGGATTATATTTGATGCTTATTTTTCAGATGATAGGTAATAACTAGCAAGAGACAGGAATGATTTTTCTCAGAAAGAGAATAAAAAAAACCCTCAATTTAATTTTTGTCCATGTCATAAAAGAGCATTGCTTAGGTCCATACATCCAGACACATACAGGCATACATCATTTTTATGTAATGTATTTGTTTCTGTGTTTTACTTACTGATCATTGCCCATTCCCTCCTCTATTCCTGGTCTCATTCTCTCTTATCTACTCCATCTGCATTCTCTGTTATTCAAAGAAGGGGATTCCCCGACCAAATCACTTCAACTCAACAATCACATCAGGATTGAGTGTGTACTCTTCCCATGTGGCCTGAAAATGAATCCCTAGCAAGGGAAAGAGAGTAAAAAAAACAGGCAACACAGTCCATGTTAGAGACAATCTCAGCTCCTCTTACTAGTGGACCCACACTAAGCCTGAACTACACATCACCTACATCTGTGTAGGAGTCCTAAGTCCAGTCTTTTGATGATCCTTGGTTGGTAATTGAGTCTCCACAGCACCATCTGTGCCCTGATAAATTGACTGTTGATTTTCTTGTGTAGTTTATGTTAGTTCTTCATCCTTCTATACTTCCTCCTACTTTTCTACAAGAATCTGAACACTTTGTCTAATATTTGGTTTTGATTCTTAGCATCTGTTTTGATTCGCTGGTGTCTGAAAGTACAGCAGAGTATCAATAGTAGTGTCAGAGTTTGTCTCTCCCCTGTGTTCTGAGTCTCAGTTTGGGCCAGGCATTGCTTGAACATTCCCTAAATCTCTGCTCTATTTTTATCCCTGCATATCTTGTAGGAAAGGTAGATTTTGAGTCATAGTTCTTGTGGGGTGAATGGTATTCCCCTCCCTCCATTAAGAGTTCTGTTTAGTTGGAGGGTGTCCTCTCATCTCAGTCACCACCATATTATCCCAGAACTGTCTTATTTATCCATCTTGTCAGAGAGATATCTCCACCACTGCCTTATTCTTACTGTTCAGGCCCTCTGACCTGCTGCATCAGCTCTCACCAGGTCTCATATCCACCCTCATTTCAATCTGAGCTTTCTCTCCTACCTTGTTCCATATCTTCACCTTCTTCTGCTATCTATTATATTTCCCTTTCTGAGGTAGAATAAAGCATCCTCTCTGGGTTCCTCCTTCTTACTCATTTTCTTTGGATCAGTAAATTCTAGTAATCTTATCCTGTACTGTATGGTTAAGTAATTATATCCATGTGCATTTTTGTTAGTCTAGGTTATCACACTCAACAGATGTTTTCTAGTCTACTTATATGAAAAATTTATGATTTTCTTTGTTTTTATATCTAAGTAGTATTTCATTGTTTATTCTCCACTGTTTGTTTGCATGGCATCAACTTGTTCTGGACTCTAGCTATTATGAATAAAGCTGTTATGAACATAATTGAGCAAGTGTCCTAGGATAGATGTCCAGGTGTGGAACAGTTATGTCTTGGTGTTAAGCTTTTACCAGTTTTCTGATAAAGTAATAGATTGATTTCCAAAGTCAGACATGCATGTATTTAAATATGCATCTCGTGTGTGTGAATTTATTGGAAAATAAACCAGTAAAAAGATGCTCTGCCTGAAATATAATTTAAAAAGCAAA
This sequence comes from Acomys percivali, assembly GCA_907169655.1. NCBI lineage: Eukaryota > Metazoa > Chordata > Mammalia > Rodentia > Muridae > Acomys > Acomys percivali. The sequence goes on from CAJRSG010008671.1 coordinate 4,126, forward strand.
GCAACAATATCAAGATGGATAGAAGAGAATACGATAAATATATTTCCAAATAATTATAATAGGTTGTTAATCTTGGTACCAAATGTTGCCCCAGAAACACTCCTGTGCATTCACCAGTCATTCTTTCACTCTCTTAGTCAATTCAGTTAATTTCATAGTGAAATACCAGAAACTCAGAGGCTCAATTTTCATATTTCTCAAATTTCATATTTCATGTGTAATTTTCATATTTCTATGTAATTAATAGATGAATACATAATCAGGTTTACAGCTTGGTCAAAACCTGTGGCCTTGTCTTTACCTTCTGAGTAAGTACTCAATAACCAGAGATGGAAATGCTTTCCAAGGAATATTCATGTTTTGTGTAGATGAACTCACATGAAATTTTATAGGTGTTCCAAAATTCAATATTTTTATCTTTGCAAAGTTTATGCTATAGGATAATTGTTCCAAACATTGGGATAAAGACAATATCCTCAAGTACAGGATGGTCATGGTATTGATAAAATGATTATGTGTCTACTTCTGTACATAATAAATATTGTACCATTTTACAGAACACCAGCTGAAAGCCAGTTTCCTCTGGTCTTGGCTTTTTCCTTGGATGAAATAAACAGAAATCCTGATCTTCTACCAAATATATCTTTAGTATTTCCAGTACCACATTTTATAAGTGTGTCAGAATTAAAAGTTCTCATTCATGTTTCTCAACCTACTCATTTGTTTTCTCCTAATTATGACTGTGCCCAAGTAGTCAGTTGTACAGTATTTCTTACAGGACCAAACTGGGAAGCATCTGTACTATATCACACATTCATGTACAGCCATGAACCTCAGCAGGTGAGAGAATGTGCGGTTAAAATTTAATTAATTTGTGTCTCCATTGGTGGCTTTGATAAGATGCAAAAAAGGGTGTAAGGAGGAGACTGGTCTTACTGGCCTTATGTCAATCTGTGTAGTTCAATGGTATTATTCAAATACTTGATGGGGATCTGGAATTTCTTTGTGTGAAATGGGGATAAGAGTAGAAGTAACAAGTAAGGGGGATTTCAAGAACATTTACAGATGAAATGTGTTTACAAGTTCTAAAAAGTACATGTTGCCTCATGCTGCTCCCTGTGTCCTAGGTTCTCCATCTTACTTATGGGCCTTTCCATCCTCTCCTGAATGACCGTGTACAATTTCCCTATATTTATCAGATGGCCCATAAGGATACATCTCTCACCATGGCCCTTGTCGCCCTCTTAGTTTATTTAAACTGCAACTGGGTAGGGCTGGCCATCTCTGACAATGAGCAAGGTACTCAATTTCTCTCAGATTTGAAAAGAAAGATGGAAAAGGATACAGTCTGCTTTGCCTTTGTGAACATGATCCCAGTGAACATGGAGGTATACATGTCAAGAGCTGAAGTGTATTACAACCAAATCATGACATCATCCACAAAGGTTGTTATCCTCTATGGTGACACAGACAGTACTCTTGCTGTGGCCTTTAGAATGTGGGATTCTCTAGGTATACAAAGAACATGGATCACCACCTCACAGTGGGATGTTCCTACAAGTAAGAGACATCTCACATTTGACCCATTCCATGGGACTCTTGCTTTTGCACACCACCATGGTAAGATTTCCGGTTTTAAAAATTTTGTCCAGACATTGAACCCTCTCAAATACTCAGATAAATATCTGGCAAGACTGAAGTGGATGAACTTTAACTGTGAAGCCTCAGCATCTAACTGTAAGACAATGAAGAACTGCTCATCCAATGCCTCATTGGAATGGCTAATGGCACAGACTTTTGACATGGCCTTCAGTGATAGCAATTATGACATATACAATGCTGCATATGTTTTGGCCCATGTCATTCATGAGATGCTTCTTCAACAGATAGAAAATCAGCCAATTGACAATGAGAAAAAACATGGTCATAGCTGCTCGAAGGTAAAATTTCTTCTATTGGATTATACATGATCTTATCAATGTCATAGTTTTTAAAGGTCTCTCAGATGATTAACTGAGTGAACTAAGAAATGTTTCCCCAAAACCTAGGTTTCTAAATGTTTTTATACTGACACAATAAATCTAGAACTTTGTATAGATCTTCAAATATAAAGGTATTGGAATGAAAGACACCATTTATCAATGAAAATCAGTGATTCTGTAACAGAGCAACTGAATATGATCATACTTGTTCTAATATTGGAGAGATAATTAGTCTTTGCTCATTAATGGTCTCCTTGATAAGGAGATGAGTGTTCATTAATTCTGAAATTTGAGGTAATAAATTCAAGGGATTGTTTTCTCAATTGATTCTCCCCAAATGTAGTCTCTGTTCACCTTCCTCAAAGTCTTATCATAATTGCACAGACATAATTATGTGAATCAGTTTATTACACACACACACACACACACACACACACTTATTTGTTTGAATATATGTTTCTCACTGTATTTGTGTTTCTAAGTGTGTTTCTGTGTATCTGTGTGTATATCTGTATTTATGTGTGTGTGTACAGATATGTATGCACGTGTGTTTGTGTGTGTTTCTTTCCATCTGACTATCTCTCTGTTTGTAGAAGTGAGCATAAATTGTCTGTGTTTAAAAGCTCATGTGTATATCTGTTTCTCTTTTGTGTATGTTTCTGTTTGTATTTATAAGCGAATGTATCTGTGTGTTCTGTGTTTCTGTATATTGGATTGCACATATGTATATCTCTTGTTCTGTGTGTGTGTGTGTGCATGTGTGTCTGTGTGTGTTTCTATCTGTCTCTTCTTTGATATTGTGAGCATAAATGTGTTTTTGTGTCAATGTCTCTCTGGGTGAATGTTTGTATCTCATTATGTCTCCCTGTGTGCATTTGTCTGTGCATGTGTGTGTCTATGTATGTGTTTGGTTCATTTCTGTACTTGTGTGTCTGTTTGGGTTTATATGTATGTCTGTGCCTGTATGTTCATATGTGTGTCTGGACATGTATGTTAATGTGTGTAAACAAATATGGGGCTATATTATGTGAATATCTCTATATAGATGTTGGTCTCTCTGTGTGCAGATCCATGTGTGTGTGTGTTTGTGAGTTGTACGTGTATGTTTGATGTGTAAGTGCTTATCTATGCTTGTGTTTCTTAGTTTCCTTTCAGTGTACTAAAATTCTGCAAATATTGAGAATCTCCACCTGATACCTTCAATAAAATTGCATTTCAGATGTAATCATCATACATTTTCTCCAATCTGGGAAGAGCATACAGATTATATAATACTGCCTGTTTTTCAGATGCACTCCTTGATGAGAAAGACCCACTTTACTAGTCCTACTGGAGACAAAGTGACCATGAAGCAGAAAGAAAAACTTCAGAAAGAGTATGACATTTTCTACATTTGGAATCTCCCACATGATTTTGAACTTAAGGTGAAGATAGGAAAGTTTAGCCCATATTTTCCACATGGTCAACAGCTCCATTTATCTGAAGACATGCTAGAGTGGGCCACAGGAAGTCCACAGGTGGGTTTAAAGAACTGTGCTGATTTCCACTACATACAAGTAAACACTGTGTGTTTAGTTGGTCCATTTATGCTTTTTTATAAGTTAGTGAAATGAAAAAACTGTCCAATAAGGAACCTACTTCTAGTCTCCTATGTTATATTTCTTATTTTCACTATTTTTGATGTTATTTCTTCAAGGAGTTCATGCAATAGTTACACTGTATTTTATTATAAAAGAAACTGTGTTTTTGTTTTAATATGAATATGAAACTACTTTTGACCACTCATTTATAATATTTCCAGTAAAGTGAGCAATATACTCATGGTACCATTCTTACTACTATATAGTGATTTCCTCACTTATTATGAATCTCTGATAAGAAAGTTAAAGAGACTGAGGCTAAGTGTAATGATGCAGTAAATTAAGACTACAAAGGCATTAGAAAACAAACTCATCATTTCTTTTAGTTTTAATTATCTTTTTAAATTTAAATTTTTTATTTTATTCATTTTACATCCCAGCTTTAGTCCCCTCCCTTGTGTCTTTCCAGGCCCACTCTCTCTCTCCTTCTTCCTCCTATGCCCTTTTTCTAGTTCTCAGAGAGGGAAACCCTTCTCCCCTACTTACTGACCCCAGCCTATCAAGTATCATAAGGACTGCCTGCATATTCTTCCTCTGTGATTTGATAATGTACCCCATCAGGGGTAAGTGATCAAATTGAAGGCAACAGTTTTTATTTTATATGTTTGCTTAAGCCTTCCAACAAAGAATTCCTAAACTGTCAACTCCTCTAATCATAAATTAATAATATTGTGATACATATTAAATATTCTATGAATTATTACTTTGTATTTTCTTTCTTTTTTATATGTATGTGGGTTTTCTTCTGGATATATGTCCATGCAACACTGGAGTATGTAGTGTACATCGACATTAAAAGAGTGATGCAAATTCGTGGGAATGTGAGACAGCTTAGATGTGCAAAATGGGTGCAAGATATCAATTGATATTCACAGTTTGTCCATGCCTCAGCTCTGTATTATGTCATGTAAAGAAACTGCTCACTACAATATCCTTGCTTGGTCCTCTTTAATGTGTAGTTCATTGAAAGTGATGAGGCGGTGTCTAGTTTCCTTCTGTGTATTTGGAGGTATTGGTAATAACATATTTTTGCTATGCAGAAATTTGTGAATAAAAGATTTCATCATAGCTCCAGGGTATGTCACAGGTATGAATTCTAATGTGGTTGGTTTTAAGGTATTCTATTCGAACTACACAACTACAAAGTTGTTTAAATTTTAAATAGGTTAAGTCCAGAAGTTCTTCTGGACTTAAAGCTATATTTTAAATGATATTTCAGGTTACTTATGTACTGTGACATTTGCAGTTAATATTCCTTCTCAGAGTTATGAGAGGAATCATTTTTATGCAGAGGAACACAGGATCTTAAGTTTAGCTACTGAGATACATATGTATTCAATGGCAGCAATGAAATCTCATGTGTTTTCTAAACACAGCTTTATTGAGCATTACAAAAACATGCACCGGACTAATACTCAATACTAAAGAAATATATAGAATTAATGCTCTGCTTCCAGATATGCATATCAGGATACATGTAGAGACAAATAATCATAAAAATGATTATAACAAATCTACCTAGCTCAATATGTTACAGTCATAGTTTTAAATAAGAATATGTTAAGTGATATGCTAAATACATAATTCAAATAATGATTATTAGAATGTTCTATGAAAAGTGAGAAGAGGAGACATACATTAACTCTGGAAGGATACAAGGGGTCACAAAAACTAACATAAAATAAGCCACTGAAAAAGGATGTGAAAAAGGAATCCCATGAAGGTACAAAATAATAAAAATATTCCAACAAAAATATGTAAAGGAAAAACAAATTAAATGAAATAAAATTCTTAGTAAAAAGTCTCACCAAAACAACAGTTCAAGATAAAGACAGTATTGCAAAGCTTGAATGTTGTGCATAAGTATTAGAAAATTAAACTATAACAAAAATAAAACAAAACAGAAGATTCAAAATATAGGAGACCAAGGGTTTCTTATTAAAAGATAAAATTTAAAATCCAGGGACACAAGGGGAAAAGAACTCAACTCATCAACACTATATCGAGAATAATGTAATCATAAATTTGATGTGAGATGTGTGTCCATCGAGATACAACAGTCATTTATATAGCAAACATTCAAAATCAGTTAATGAACAACCCTTGACATATTTAACTTAAAAATTATTTTGTAACAAAGACATAAAGTTGAAGGCTGCAATATGGAAGACTCTGTCATAGCAAGTTCCCATCTGTATATCAGTCAATGTCACTATGGACATTCTTACAGGAGAAGAGTAATAGTGACGTATTTCAAACATTTAACAGCCAACAACAGTAAATAAAACAGAAAAGTTATTCCTCATAATAGAAGGATACAGAACAGAGTTCAATAATAGACACAATCACAAGAATTTATAAGCACTGAAAAATCACTATGAAAGACACTAGTTGAACCACTTCACATGATGAATGCAAGAATCAAAGGAACACATAGAAAGCACTAAGCTCCAGAGAAAAGCAACTATTAGAAAACTATTAAATACTATAATATCAACAAGTAGACAATATTCACCATATAATCAACAATAATAATTTATTGTTAATGATCACATTCTCTAATAAAAAATCCATAGAACAAGATTGGTTCAATAAAACAACAACAACAACCACCACAACAACAACAACCCAAAAATTTTCTTTATTACTACCATGGAACAAGGTATTTTTAACCAGAGTGGAATCCTTCTATAAAAATGGGGGTGATGCATTGCTATGAAATGGAAATAAACAAATGAAAAACCCTGAAGATATTCACTTTGATGCACATGGATGGAATAGTTCTTAAGTAAACACCTATCAAGACAATTCAACAACACACCACAATTTTTTAATTTATTCATATTACATCTCAGTTGTTAGCCCATCCCTTGTATCCTCCCATTCCTCCCTCCCTCTTGCTTCCCTACTACACCCTTCCCCTATGTCTGTGACTGAGGAGGACCTCCTCCCCCTGTATATGCTCATAGGGTATCGAGTCTCTTCTTGGTGACCTATGATCCTTCCTCTGAGTGCCACCAGGCATCCCCATCCAAGGGACATGGTCAAATATGGGGCACCAGAGTTTCTGTGAAAGTCAGATCTCCTTCTCCACTTAACAGTGGAGAATGTCCTGTCCATCAGCTAGTCTGGGTTCGAAGTTTCCTGCCTATATTTTCCTTGGCTGGTGCCATAGTTTGAGGAGGACCCCAGGGCCCAGACCCACCTGTACTTTTCCAGGACCCTCTGGATCCTTCTATTTCCTCATTCTCCATGACTTCTCACACCTAAGGTCTCAATAGGATGTCCTCCCCTGTGATTCACTTTCCTGGTAGGAAAAGATTTTCATGGGGCTGTACCCCTTGGACTAGTGTCTCGATATAAGTGAGTATATACCATTTAACTCTTTTTGCTTCTGAGTGAATTCACTCATTATGATAATATCTAGTTCAATCCATTTGTCCACAAATTTTGGAATTCCTTGTTTTTAATAGCTGAGTAGTATTCCATAGTGTAAATGTACCACAGTTTCTTTATCCATTCTTCTAATGAGGGACACTTAGGCTGTTTCCATGTTCTGGCTATTATGAATAAGGCAGCTATGAACATGGTTGAGCATATGTCCCTGTTGTGCGTTAGTACATCTTCTGGGTATATTCCAAGGAGTGGAATAGCTGGGTCTTGAGGAAGCCCTATTCCCATTTTTCTGAGAAAGCGCCAGATAGATTTCCAAAGTGGTTGTACTAGTTTGCATTCCTACCAGCAATGAAGGAGTGTTCCTCTTTCTCCACATCCTTGCCAGCATGAACACACCACAATTCTATTTCACTCAAGAAATGCAATAGTGACTCAAAAATGCACATCAGTTAAATGAGATACACAATTTAAATACACTAAAAGATGGAATTATATGACTATACAAAAATATTCATAAATGTATTATAAAGAAGTCCATCATCCATTCAGAGTAAAAGAGAAACATGTTGGAATACAAAGAACAGGTAATGTCTTGACAGAAAACAATTTTTATGTAAACAGATTGCAAGCATTGTGCTAGATGAAGAGAAAAAAATTCGATAAAATCAGAATTTTATGATTAGGGTATGTGTGGTATATGTTTTAACCAAACAGTTTGTAGGCATATTTAGAAAATTCTCTGTTGATATGTGGCCAGTTTGACCAATATAGCTAATCTAAGGCTGTCAGTGTGACATAGAGACCATGCGTTAAAATAATGAACAGAAATGAGGCAGCAATACGCACTGTCTCTACTCTTCTTCAAAATGGTCATTAAAAATCTTACCAAGTGCCTAGCTGGAAATTGGGATAGATACTGGGAATTCCTACTGGTACTCTAGGTGAGAGAGGTAAGGATGAATATGGAAATAGAAGGTCCTAGAAACCTACAAGAAGACAAATAAAGCAGGCAGATCTGGACTCAGGAGGGTCAGCTAAAAATCCTGTACTAACCAAGGACAATGCATGCAATAAACCTAGAACTTGTATCCATATCTAGCCAACGGACAGCACATTCTCCACAATTGTGTGGATAGCAGGGACTGACTCAGACATGAACTCTGATATCCCCTATTTGATCACTCCCTCTCCGTGGGGAGACCTGGTGACTCTCAGAGGAAAAGTAAGCAGGCTACCAGGAGGAGACCTGATAGGCTGTGATCTTATAGTGGTAGACAATGTCCCATTCTGTCACAGACCTAGGGAAGAGGAATAGGATGGAAGAGGGAGGGATGGGAAATTGGAAGACACAAGTCAGGGGATAAAAAATTAGATTTAATCTGAATAAATTACTTAAATAAAAAAATCTTACCAAGAGCCAAAATAACTGTGAAAATATATTTTAAAAAGAGAGAAAATGCACAATTATAAGTGAGTATATACCATTTGAGTCTTTCTGTTTCTATATTAACTCACTCAGTATGATCTTTTCTAGTGCCTTCCATTTGTCCACAAATTTCTGGACCGTCTTGTTTTTAATAGCTGAGTAGTATTCCAGTATTCCATAGTGTAAATATACCACAGTTTCTTTTTAAAAAATTTTTTTATTAATTTATTCTTGTTACATCTCATTGGTTATCCCATCCCTTGTATCCTCCCATTCTTCCCTCCCTCCCATTTTCCCCTTATTCCCCTTCCCTATGAGTGTTCCTGAGGGGGATTTCCTCCCCTTGTATATGCTCATAGGGTATCAAGTCTCTCTTGGTAACCTGCTATCCTTCCTCTGAATGCCACCAGGTCTCCCCCTCCAGGGGACATGGTCCAATATGAAGCACCAGAGTTCGTGGGAAAGTCATACAGCACTCTACACTCAACTGTGGAGAATGTTCTGCCCATTAGCTAGATCTGGGTAGGGGTTTAAAGTTTATAACCTGTATTGTCCTTGGCTGGTGCCTTAGTTTGAGCAGGACCCCGGGCCCAAATCTGCCTATCATAACGTTCTACTTGTAAGTTTCTAGGACCCTCTGGATCCTTCTACTTTGCTATTCTTCCATGCTTCTCTCATCTAGAGTCCCAGAAGGATGTTCTCCCCTTTGTCCCAGTTTCCTGGTAAGACATGCTCCTTGGGCTAGTGTGCAAATATAAGTGAGTATATACCATTTGAGTCTTTCTGCTTCTGGGTTAACTCACTCATTATGATCATTTCTAGCTCAATCCATTTGTCCACAAATTTCAGGAGTTCCTTGTAATTAATAGCTGAGTAGTATTCCATAGTGTATACGTACCACAGTTTCTTTATCCATTCTTCTACTGAGGGACACTTAGGTGGTTTCCATGATCTGGCTATTATGAATAAGGCTGCTATGAACATGGTTGAGCAAATTTTCTTGTTGTGTGCTGGAGCATCTTCTGGGTATATTCCAAGGAGTGGAATAGCTGGGTCTTGAGGAAGCCCTATTCCCAGTTTTCTGAGATAGCACCAGATAGATTTCCAAAGTGGTTGTACTAGTTTGCATTCCCACCAGCAATGAAGGAGTGTTCCTCTCTCTCTACATTATCCCCAGCATGTGGTGTAGGTTGAATTTTTTTATCTTAGCCATTCTGATGGGCATACGATGGAATCTCAGAGTTGTTTGATTTGCATTTCCATGATGACTAAGGACGTTGAGCATTTCTTTAAGTGTTTCTCAGCCATTTGATATTCCTCTGTTGAGAATTCTCTGTTTAGTTCCATGCCCCAATTCTCAATTGGGTTATTTGGTTTGGTGGTGTTTAATTTCTTGAGTACTTTATATATTTTGGATGTTAGACCTTTGTCAGATGTAGGGTTGGTGAAGATCTTTTCCCAGCTGTAGGCTGTCGCTTTGTTCTCTTGACAGTGTCTCCAGCCTTACAGAAGCTTCTCAGCCTCATGAGGTCCCATTTTTAAATTGTTGACATTAAGGCCTGGGCTGTTGGTGTTCTGTTCAGGAAGTTGTCTCCTGTGCCAATATGTTCCAGGCTCTTCCTCACTTTTTCTTCCAACTGACTTAGTGTCTCTGGTTTTATGTTGAGGTCTTTGATCCACATGAATTTGAGTTTTGTGCAAGGTGACAAATATGGGTCCAGTTGAAATTTTTTACACATAGACATCCAGTTAGACTAGCACCATTTGTTGAAGATGCTGTCCTTTTTCCATTGAATGGATTTGGCTTCTTTGTCAAAAATCAAGTGACCATATGTGTGTGGATTCATATCTGGGTCTTCAATTCGATTCCACTGATCAACCAGTCCGTTGCTGTGCCAGTACCATGCTGTTTTAATTACTATTACTTAATAGTACAATTTGAGATCAGGTATGTGGATTCCTCCGGAGCACCTTTTAATGTACAAGATCGTTTTTCCTATTCTGGGTTTTTTGTTTTTCCATATGAAGTTCAGAATTGAACTTTCAATGTCTTTAAAAAATTGTGCAGGTATTTTGATAGGGATTGCATGGAATCTGAGGATTGCTTTTGGTAGGATGGCCATTTTTACTATGTTAATTCTCCCGATCCATGAGCAAGGAAGATCATTCCATTTTCTCATGTAATCTTCAATCTCTTTCTTCAGAGTTTTGAAATTTTTTTCAAACAAGTCCTTCACTTGCTTAGTTAGCAATATTTTATATTGCTTGTGGCTACTGTGAAGGGGTGGTTTTCCTAATTAATTCCTCTGCAAGCTTGTCATTTGTGTATAGGAAGGCTACAGACTTTTTTGAGTTAATTTTGTATCCAGCCAATTCGCTGAAGGTGTTTATCAGCAGTAAGAGTTCTCTGGTGGAATTTTGAAGGTCACTTATGTACAGTCTCATATCATCTGCAAATAGGGATGATTTGACTTCCTCCTTTCCCATTTGGATACTCTTGATTTCCGTTTGTTGTCTTATTGCTATGATTAGAACGTCGATTACTATATTGAAGAAATATGGAGAGAGTGGGCAGCATTGATTGGTCTGGATTTTAGAGGAATTTCCTTGAGTATCTCACCATTTACTTTGATTTTGGCTATTGACTTGCTGTACATATCCTTTATTATGTTGACGCAAGTGCCTTGTATCCCTGATCTCTCTAAAACTTTAAACATGAATGGGTGTTGGATTTTATCAAATGCTTTCTCTGCATCTAAGGAGATGATCATGTGTTTTTTTATTTTCAGTTTGTTTAAATGGTGGATTACATTGATGGATTTCCGTATATCTTAAACCATCCCTGCATGCCTGGAATGAAGCCTACTTGGTCATGATGAATGATATCTTTGTGTGTTCTTGTTCATTTTGCAAGTATTTTATTTAGTTTTTTTGCATCTATGTTCATAAGAGAAACTGGTCTGAAATTCTCTTTCTTTGTTGAGTCTTTGTGAGGTTTAGGTATCAATGTAACTATAGCCTCATAGAATGAATTTGTTAATGGTCCATCCATTTCTATCTTTTGGAGTAGCTTGAAGAGTATCGGTATTAGCTCGCCCTTGAAGGTCTGATAGAATTCTGCACTGAAACCATCTGGCCCTGGGCTTTTTTTTTTTTTTTTTTTTGGTTGGGTGACTATCAATGATTGCTTTTATTTCTGTAGGGGAAATGGGACTGTTTAGCTTGTTCATCTGTTCTTCACTAAACTTTCACAAGGGAAATTGATCAAGAAAATCGTCCATTTCCCTTAGATTTTCAAATTTTATGGCATATATGCCTTCAAAGTAGGCTCTTATGATTCTTTGTATTTCTTCAGTGTCTGTTGTTATATCTCCCTTTTCATTTCTGATTTTGTTCATTTCAATACTGTCTCTCTGCCTTTTAGTTAGTTTGGTTAATGGTCTGTCTATCTTGTTGATTTTCTCAAAGAACCAGCTCTTGGTTTTGTTGATTCTTTGGACTGTTTTCTTACTTTCTAATTTGTTAATTTTAGCCTTGAATTTGATTATTTCCTGTCGTCTGCTCCTTTTGGGTGTTTCTGCTTTTTTTTCCCCTAGGGCTTCCAGTTGTGTCGTTAAGATGCTTATGTGCAATGTTTCCAGTTTCTTTTTAAAGGCACTTAGTGTTATGAATTTTCCTCTTAGCACTGCTTTCAGTGTATCCCACAAATTTAGGTATGGTGTTTCTTCATTTTCATTGAATTTCAGAAACTCCTTGATTTCTTTTTTATTTCTTCCCTTACCCAGGTGTCATTTAACAGAGAGTTGTTGAGTTTCCACATACATGTAGGCTTTTTTTCATTTCTGTTGTTGTTGAATTGCAGCCTAAGACCATCATGATCTGATAGGATACAAGGTATTTTTTCAATCCCCTTGTATCTGTTGAGGCCTGCATTGTGTACCACAGTTTCTTTATCCATTCTTTTACTGAGGGACACTTAGGCTGTTTCCATGTTCTGGCTATTATGAACAGGCTGCTATGAACATGGTTGAGCATATGCCCTTGTTGTGTGCTGGAGCATTTTCTGAATATATTCCAAGGAGTGGAATAGCTGGGTCTTGAGGAAGTCCTATTCCCAATTTTCTGAGATAACACCAGAGAGATTCCCAAAGTGGTTGTACAAGTTTGCATTCCCACCAGCAATGAAGGTGTGTTTCTCTTTCTCCACATCTTCACCATGTGGCGTCACTTGAATTTTTTATGTTAGCTATTCTGATGGGTGTAAGATGGAATCTCAGAGTTGTTTTGATTTGCATTTCCCTGATGACTAAAGATTTATATCCTCACTTATAATTGTACAGTAGCCCAAGGGGCATGTCTCTTGAAAGTCTTCCCTTGGCAGGAAATTGGAGTAGATGTGAAGACATTCTATTGGGACTCTAGGTGAGAGAAGTATAGGAGAATGGGGAAATAGAAGGAACCAGAGCGTCCTAGAAATCTACAAGAATAACATTAGGATGGACAGATCTTGGACCAGGGGTTATTCTCAATTATGGCACCAACCAAGACCAATACATGCAGTAAACATGGAACCCCAACGAGACCTAGCCAATGGACAGAACATTCACCACAGTTGAGTGGAGACTGAGGACTGACTTTCACAAAACTCTGTTGCCCCATATTTGACCATGTCCCCTTGATGGGGAGGCCTGGAAGCTCAGATGAATGATAACAGGCTACCAAGAAGAGATTTGATACTCTATGATCATGTACAGGGGAAGGCGGTCCCCCTCAGTCACAGACATAGAAGAGAGAAATACGGTGAAAGGGGGAGGGATGGAGGAGCAGGAGGATATAAGGGACGGCATAACAATTGAGATGTAATATGAATAAATTATAAGAAAAGTAAAAAATGAGAGAAAGTAATGTTCCCTGTTCTAGATAGAGAGTTGAGGTATCCCAATGCTAAAGAGTGAGACCCTGTTTCACAACCACCACAGCAAAGGGAAGCATTCTATTTAACTGTATATGTGGAGAATATGAGATGAACCTGTGCACCAGTGACAATGTGTTCTTCACTTAGACCTTAATACTGAATGAAAGATTCAAATGAGCATGCAACAATCAGCTAATTTCTAATGCTCCTTATAGAGCATCATCATAAAGTTCAGTGTAATACAAAGATAACCTTCCTTTAACCTAAGAAAACCTTCAATTAACATCAAACAAACTAACTTAAGAATATATTATTAATTTGTTCATATTACATCTCAATTGTTATCCCATACCTTGTATTCTCCCATTCCTCCCTCCTTCCCACTTTCCACCTACTCTCCTCTCCTACATCTGTGACTGAGGGTGACCTCCTCCCTCTGTATATGCTCATAGGATATCAAGTCTCTTCTTGGTAGCCTGCTATCCTTTGTCTGGCCTCTCCATCAAGGGGACATGGTCAAATATGGGCCACCAGAGTTTGTGTGAAAGTCAGCCCCTATTCTCCACTCAACTGTGCAGAATGTCCTGTTCATGGGCTAGATCTGTGTAGGGGTACGAAGTTTACTGCATGTATTGTCCTTGCCTGGTACCATAGAAACTAACTGACTTTTACTCAGGTTCCCACAATATTTGTAGGCTCCTTAAGATCTTCTCCCTTCAGGAAACACATCTCATTACATTTTTTACACATCAACTCAGCTCTTTGTCACTAGGATTGTATTTTCAATTGTGTTTTTTCTTTACACTAAGTTTGTGATGATTTGAAGTCTTAATTTACTGGAGCATGTGTTTGTTATCTGAGACTTGAGGAGATATTTCCCCTGTTTTAGATATGCTTTTGTCATATCTTGCTAAGTCATTGCTTTGATTAAACTTTGGCCCTGAGCAAAGTGAGTAGAAAGGTTGTTTTGGCTCATGGGTTATAAACAAGGGAAGACAAGGATGGAATTTGGAGACTGAAACTAAGGCATAGGCCCTTGAAAGAACACTAATTACTCATTTTCTCTGTTTCATTTCTCATCCACCCTTGCCTAGCCACAGCATTGTCTTTAGTAGACTTGGCATGCCTACAATGAATACCAAATAATAAAATGCATTAGCATTAGAAAGATGGGTTATTCTGACAGAGAGAATTTCTCAGATAAGGTTCATTCCATGTTCTCTATCTTTTTACTGTACTTTGTGTCAGCTTGATGAAAATCAGCAAGGAAACCAGGTTGCAATCTCTGTAGTGTTTGCTCAAAGTACACTAAAATCGTTTCCGGAATGTCTAAGATTTGGTAAAGAACTCCACTTTTTATCAACTTGTTTTAATATATTCACATGTTTGGCATTATACAATGTGCTAAGTGACATGTGGTACCTCAGATTATGTATATAAAATAAGCTTATTGGTATCTCAACGTGCTAATATAATATAGTTATGGATGTAGTACGTAAAACTCAATATGTATCTTATTTTCTCAGATACTGCCCTCTGTATGCAGTGGTGACTGTAGTCCTGGATTCAGAAAATTCAGGCAGGAGGGAATGCCAGCCTGCTGTTTTATTTGTATCCACTGCCCAGAAAATGAAATTTCTAATGAGACAGGTGAGTGTTTGCTGCTGTGATAAATCCTTTACACTGAGACCCCTCTCCACCAACAAAGGGATGGTGAAGGAGTCTAAAAAGCAACTACAAAAATAAAATATACCATTTTCTTCATTAGCAGTCACAGGATTACAAACACTAACAATGTCATAGCAACAACAACAATCACAAAAACCCTTTTACCTAAATGTACATTTTCATTCAATTTATGTCACATCATATTTCCTCAAAGAAACAAAATCAACGTGCAGTGTGAGCAGATTCTGTATGAGATCTGTTATGGTTATTAATTTCCCCTATAACTTCATGCATACAAGTTTCCAGTCATGAATTTTTAAAATGTGCATTCATTCTTTTTGCCTATATATATATATATACTCTACATGTGTTTATGTACACAGTGTATGGACAGAATCCAACAGAAGACAGAATATGGCACAAGAACTGATGGACTGTGTAATGGCGGTGCTAGAAACCAAGTCTGTATCCTTAGAAAAATTAGTGTAGAGATCAAAAAATTAAATGTAAAATTAGCAAAAACTGCTGAGTATGAGACACAATTTATGTAATATGTAGAGCCCCATTTTCTTTTCCCCCCTTTTTTATTGTAATTTAATCTGATTACATCCCAATTGTTATTCCCTCACCAATTTTCAAATGTCTGATGTGATTTGTTTCTAGGAAGGTGACAATAATTCTTAACACATGATGTACAAAATATAAGGAGTCTTATATCAAATATTTTATGCATAGCACCCAATTAATCATTTCGTGAAATAATAGATTAGAATCGTTTTGTACTGAAAGCAGTTAGTACAAAAATTAAATTTTTATTACAACCTACACAGCCAGTTTAGTAAAATGATTATATATTTATGCTTGACAAAATGCAAGTGGACAATGTGTACTTTTTACAACATTTGCCTTTGAAATTATGCAATGAAATTCAAGTTCTTAGAGTACCTTTCTGGCCAATAATATGGCTCTACATTTAAATAATTTGCCACTAAGACTGATAGCTGGGGTTCATCCCCAGGACCCATATAGTGAGAGCAGGCAAAGAACTCTTAGAAATGCCTTGTGACATCTATGCACTCAAATAACATCCATAATGATGAAATAAACTGTAATAAATTGTTTTAAATGTTAAAAATTAATAAGAACTCAAGGTAATTACATAAATAAATAGAAAAAGAGTAATATTATATATAGGTGTGTATGTATGTTGTGAGTGTATGTGTACATAAGGGCAGATGAAGATGAGAGACAACTATTACCTCTATAGTTAATTTGAAGGCAGTTGTAAAACACCTCACATGGGTTCTGGGAACTGAACTCAGGTCTTGTGCAAGAGCAGGACATTCTCTTCATAGTTCAGCTAACTTTCCAACACTTTAGGCAAAGTAACTAGTAACAATTGCCCATCAATAAATTGTTCTACATGAAAGATTTAAAAACCAGGAAGCACCTTATAACTCTGTGCAACTATCTAATGAATCAGCACAATTCCAATGAAATTTCCTA
>CAJRSG010008671.1:20668-65261 GCA_907169655.1 Acomys percivali
GTTTGGAATTCACTTTATTTTCTTTTCAATAATTATTTCATCAAATTGCCTACATAACTAAAATAAATGTTCATATATTAGAAATGATGACTCTGAAACATTTTGATAAAGATGCCACCCTAGGATTAAGAAAACTGTAACACACTTATGTTTTAGTTTACATTCTCCCTCTCTCTCACCATGTCTTTCCTCACCTGGTTCCACTCTAAACAATATAGAAGTGGATTTTTAAGTTCACTTCCATTTTGCATGAATATTTAATGTTGATTTCTTTTACTGTTCCTTAGATATTATTATGCTCAGGCTGGGAATTAGAAAATTTGTCAAGGTTCCTCCCCAAGCAGAAGACTGTCTCTGTGTCTGATAAAGAAAGCATTAATTAAACAATCAGTGAACTCAGGAGGCACTGAGTGCATGGGAAAGGAGGTTTTAAAAGACAATCATGCTGTGGTTAATGAGTTTAGATTTTGTGAATTTACCAGAATAAGTCATTTCATGATAGCATCCAGAATGATTTAAGAAGTCTAGTTCCTGAAACCTTGTAAATGATATCAGCAACACTGTTAAATAGACAAAATTTGCTTTGGTTTTCTTCTCTAAAACGATAATAAGAATTAATAAATAGAAGCATTGTTGTACAGCAATGTCGTTCAATCATATTATCAGCAGTAAGATGGAGATATTGCAAAGCTTTGCCAACAGACTTATTGAAATATCTTGTAAATAAATTGCTGAAGCTATACTAACAAATATTTCCTTTCTGATTCAGACATGGACCAATGTGTGAAGTGTCCAGAGGACCAGTATGCCAACACAGCACAGAATCACTGCATCCACAAAGCTGTGATCTTTCTGAGCTATGAAGACCCATTGGGGATGGCTCTTGCCTTCATGGCCTTGTGCTTCTTTGCCTTCACAGCTCTTGTTCTTGGGGTATTTTTAAAGCACAATGACACTGCCATTGTGAAAGCCAATAACCGTACTCTCAGCTACATCTTACTCCTGTCACTCATGTTCTGTTTCCTCTGCTCATTGCTCTTCATTGGCCATCCAAACTCAGCCACTTGCATTTTACAGCAAATCACATTTGGAATTGTATTCACTGTGGCTATTTCCACTGTTTTGGCCAAAACAATTACAGTGGTTCTGGCTTTCAAAGTCACAGCTTGTGGAAGAAAAATGAGGTACATTCTGGTTTCAGGAACACTTAACTACATTATTCCTCTCTGTACACTCATCCAAATTATTCTCTGTTCAATCTGGCTTGCAGCTTCTCCACCAGCTGTTGATATTGATGCAGACTCTGAGCATGGCCACATCATCATTGTGTGCAACAAGGGTTCAGTAATTGCATTTTACTGTGTAATTGGATATTTGGCATGTCTTGCCTTGGGAAGCTTCATTGTGGCTTTCTTGGCCAGGAACCTGCCTGATACATTCAATGAAGCCAAGTTCTTGACATTCAGCATGCTGGTGTTTTTTACTGTATGGATTACTTTCCTCCCTGTCTACCATAGCACCAAGGGCAAGGTCATGGTGGCCTTGGAGATTTTTTCCATCTTGTCTTCCTGTGCGGGGATGCTGGGGTGCATCTTTGTTCCAAAGTGCTACATAATTTTATTAAGACCAGACAAAAATTCTCTTCAAAAGATCAGGGGGAAATCATATTCCTAAAGGCATATTTCATGAGTACTTTTTGTTAATTTACTTTACTTATTCAGTTTACGTGCTGATAATAGACCCACTCCTTTATCTCCTTCCAGTCCCACCCTTCCTCCCTCTCTCCATCCCCTCTTCTCTACGCCTCATATTAGTGGAGAATCCCTTCCTGTGCATGTCAGCTCTCCATGTTGCATCAGGACTGACCATGTCCTCTTCTCATGCCACCTAGAAAGATAGTCCCACAAAGAGGAAATGATCAAAAATCTGGCATCACAATCCATGTCAGTAAGTGCCCCGAAATTTCTTACTAGAGGACCCACATGAAGCCTGAGCTGCCCATCATCTAGATTTGTGTAGGGGGCATAGGTCCAGTTCATGCATGGTCCTTGGTTGCTGCCTCAGTCTCAGCAAGCCACTAAGTGCCTTTGTTCACTGGCTCTTTTGGTCTTTTTTGTGGATCTTGTGTCACCTCCAGGTCTCTTTCTCCTTCCTCCCACTGTTCGACAAGACTTCCTATTATCACTCAGTGTTTGGATGTGACTCTTAGCATTTGTTTTAAAACTGTGTTTAGCAGAGCCTCTCAGAGGACAACACAGTTAGGCTTCTGTCTACAAGCATAGCAGAGTATCATTAATAATCTAAGTGGTTAGCTGTGTCCAAGGACTGTGTCTTGGTTTGTGCCAAGTAGTCTGACTGGTAAATGAATTCTAACTGACAAATATAAAATTGTTACATAACCAACAAATATTGGGCTACAGTGCATGATCTGTCTCTTAGAATGATGCTCACTGTTTCCTCTAATGATATTGCATAGCAATATCATGGTTACTAGAGTTGTCTATGTTGTCCATATAATCTTGCCCTGATCTACTTATTTCACAATTTATAAAAATTGGGGCATAGTGTAGAGTGTAAATGTTCTTTTTTAATTTAGAATGAAAAACTCTCAAAATAAAATAAAACTTCCTTTAATATCTGGGTGAATGACTTTGATGCCAGGGGACTGGTGATTAAAAAATTTAGGAAGTTTGTGGGAGAGTGAATTCATGTTTGTGCATGAAGGCAAAACAATTTTCCTCTTTACAGGGGGATGGTAAGGGAATCTTGATGTAATCCAAAGAAGTAGATGATTTAAACTTGGAAGAGTGATGGTTTGATAAATATAAAGAATACTAAAGAATATGGATTTGTGTCTTATCTTTAGTATCTCATATCATGTCCTGCTTTTTAATAAGGCCTGATTCACTGCTCAACCCTGAAAATTATGTTATTAACCCTATGATAGAATAGCTCCAAAGCATAAGATGTCCTCTTCTGGCTTATATGATTACCTGGACTCACCTGTGCACAAAACAAGACATGAAAACACACACACACACACACACACACACACACTCATACACAAAGACACACATGCATACACACACCGCCATATATATGTATATATATATATATGTATATATATATGTATGAAAATATATAATCTTTAAGAATATTATAGGAGGACATTTTAAAGATTCTGCATAAGGATGCTGCTTTTCAGGAAGATCAAAAATGGTGGTGCCAAACACTGCCAGGTGGAGACTAGGGACCCTTCTTGGATCTACAGACCACAAGACCTGAAGAGACCTAGGTCAAATGGGTCCACAATGTCCAGACCACAGGTGTGTCCGACCTCATTTCTTCCAAGTGGCCCAGGGAGGACAGGTTTCCAGTCCCCAGAATCTGGACCTGTATCTACTCTGGTGATCTGCAGCCATGCTCTATAGCACGGACTTGGTATCTGAGACTGAACTGTGGGTGGTAAAGTGCCAAACTCCAGACCTGCTTACCCAGGGAAATCTCAGGAAAACAGGTGCACCTGACCTCAGACCTAGCCATAAGTTCACAGAAAGCCCCAGGTGCTGGCGATCACACAGGCACAAAATCCAAAGCCCAAAGGAGCCGAGAGTGCCTACCTCATCTGTACCCTTTCTCTCTCTCTCTGACTGATCCTTAGAACACACAATAGTATCAGAACCAGTGTGCACAGGGGGACCTGAGAGTGTGGATATGGGATAGATCTGATCTCAGATATCTCTGCCCATCTACAGAGGGACAATGGGTCCACAGGGTGGCCCATGTGGCTGTGGACACGCACACCAGCTACAGCTTCATAGCCACACACTCAACTTGAATCTTCTAAGGAGTCCTGGTCTGAATGGAGCAGGCAAAAGCCAAGCCAGCCATCCCATCAGACTGTTTCTTCTCAATTGGTCAGAACTGATCTGGTCTGAACAGATCCTGCAGATGCCTAGCTAGCCAAAACATTTCGGCAGGGCCTCCCATGCTCTAGTGAGGGTCTGAACCTAGACACCTGCACCAAGCCAGGGATCCATTCCTGCAAGCTATGGTGGAGCCTGACCAGCTGCCACAACATAGCAGGAGTGCCTGTGCACACCCAGATGGGACTGAACCAGCATGAAGGGATCTGGTGGAAGCCTAGCTAACTACCACAACCCAGAGGGCAGTATATGCTCTCTCAAGCAGGAATCAACTTAGGCACCATGGCATGGATGGATCATGCAAAATCCTATCCAAACATTATAAGCCAGCAGGGGTTCCAGTACTCTAAGGTACATTGAGCTTTGGCTTCAAAAGACTCAGTGGCTGAGGGCAGAGTTTTCAAATCTCAGCCAAGGGCAGGATAATTAGCTTTATCTACACTACCTCTAACAGATCCTTAGGGTATAGAGCAACAGCACCAGTCTCTTCTGAACCAGTGGGTAATCCGGGGTGTGGAGTAACATACCCTGGAGCTGCAATCAGGTCACCTGCCTGATTCAGAGACGGACAAGAGAAACTACCTCCCAATGTCAGAGACATCAAGATGACTAAAGTCCAGTGTAAAAATATAAATAACAATACCCAAAACAATATGGTATCTCCAGATATTAGCTATCCCAAAGAAATCAACCCTGGCAACTCAAACACAACTGAAACACAAGAAAATGACCACAAATCCTTAGTAATGAAGATGATAATGGAGAAAATGAATAAAATACATAAACAAATGCAGGAAGATGCAGCCAAAAAGATTGAAGACCTTAAAGAGGCCCATAGAGAGGCACTGGAAGAAGTTCAGGAAAATGCAAACAATCACTGAAGGAAATCAATAAAACAGTTCAAGATCTGAAGATGATAATGGGTATAGCCAAGAATATTATTCAAAGAAACAGGAAAATGGTATAGGAAGAGTTAACAATGTAACCCATGATTGTTTCCCAATTCTTATTCACTTCGAAGATGCTCAGCATAAGAATTCCTTATAGACATTACTTAAATATAAAAGACCAAACTTAATGTTGAAAATCAAAAATGAAGTACGAGAAATGGGTCACCAAAGGTTATTGATCTGTGAGAACTGAGAATCTAGAGTGGAGATCATGTGTTAGAACTCAAATATTTAACTTAGTTTCTCATTAATAATGTAGATGTTAATGGAGTGATACATCTTATTTAATACTTGAAATGATACAAAAACATCTGGAATTCTCTCTAGATCTTGTTTAACATTTAAAAATCAATATTTAACATGCAAATTATTTGCCATTTTGTGAGTAGGTGAATGATTTTGGATACAGCAAGACTCAACAGTGTTTCACTCCTGAATCAATAACTTATGTTTCACTGTGAATCATCTAAAAAAAATCTAGTGACATAGTTTTTAGTAGTATTCACACAAACATATTTTAATATAGTTCTGAGACTAAATTTTAGTAAAAGGGCCTCTGCCTAGGGATCTTACTGCCACAAACATGAATGATGTCATGGAACCAGAGACAGTACTATTGTGATATATATTTATCAACCATGTTTATCACATGGACTGTGGACCTCAGATGACATGCCCCAGGGAAGATTCCTCCAAGAATGAGGAAAGGCCTTGGGGAGAAAACGAAACATGAATGTGCAAGTAGACTTTCCATTGTCCAGAAATATAAAAGAAAGTAGGAACACATGGGTGCCCATCTGATAGGCTGATATGCATGACACTTCACAATCCTTACTACACAGGTTTACACTAGGACCAAGATGGTCACTTTGACTTTGTTATACTTGCTTCTGAACATTGCTGTTCTGGTGGCCAGTTCCATTCCTTCCAGGTGCTTTTGGAGAATGAGGCAGAATGAAAAAGAGGATGGAAATTTTATGACAGCTTGTGTCATCGCTCTTCATACAGTGCAAGGGCCCATGAAAAAAGACTATTTTAGCAACATTCTGAATACGCTGTGAGTGCTTTTGTATTTTTTCATGTAGATTTCCTAACAAGTATTTCAGGAGAGGTGTGAAGATGAGACACAGAACAATGCTTTGAATGCTCTGTCTTCTTCTTCCAATGTGTTCACCGTTAAACAACTCTGAATTCTGTTATAAACTCACTGCTATTTTATGACTTTAAATTGGTAAACACAGTATTTAATGTTTCTTCCAGTTAGCCTCCTGACTTCAAGGCTAGTCACTGAGTGAACACAGGAATCTTTACCGAGATCCACAGGATTAGCCCTCCTGTTGACAGTTTCCAAAGCACAGTATTCAGTGCTTTATTATAAAAAAAATATCCCATACTAATTGAATAAATTTCAATCTGAGAAGGTACAGATAACTTGTCTGTCAGTGTGTAGCTACCAGTACCTGTGCTGGGGCCTCTAATGTTTGGACTACACCTAGGTACAGAGTACTTTCACACAGATGTTCAGTTACTCTCTGAAATTCTCTCGATGTGGTAACACTATGACTTCTGAAACTGCATCAAGAATGTAAGTAGGATTTCTGTCTAATGTGAACTTAAACTAGCCCTTATATCTCCATCCTAATTTGTATACATATACAACCACTGACTTTTATATATTACAAGTCCCAATTCTTTAGTCTCTCTTTAACATAAAGAAGGAATGCTTAGACTGTATATTTTATGCTTGAAAAGTTAGGCTATCACTAATAGTGGTGACAACTTACTTTCTTTGTCACTAGACTGAATTGCATTTGTAGCATGTATAGTTGACAGTGGCTGACAATTGGATTAGAGGAGTTTCCCAGCAGCTCATCTCTTATTTATTTAAAAATTATGTCTTCTTTTTATGTCTAAATTTCTTATTTTCTGAACACTCTTATGAAATTTGCCACTTATGTTTCTATTTCATTAATTTACTAAGTACAATTGCATATTTAGCCATGTGGGTACTGTACACATTTTGGATTTATGGGTTTCTGTTAGTTCTTTTCAAGCACAGCACTTTATACTACTTGCCTAGTCTGACAGCTTAAGTAACTGTTGTTTCTTATGTTTTGCATGCATGAGTTAGTATTTGAGTCACACAAATTCTAGTCTCAAAATCATATTGTGAGCCACAGAAATTTTTAATAGCAATTTTCTGTGTGGTAATAAAGGTTATTTAAAATGGGCTACTTTTTAGACAATGATACCACAAAGGAATAATTTCTAAGTGGAAAACTAATTATATTAAAAATGAATGAATCATAAGAATGAGGGATTGTGTCTGATGTTTGTTCGTCAGATGATATGAAATTACTAGGAAAAGTCAGGAGAGATTATTCTTCCCATAAAAAGAAACAAAAAAGATCTTATATTCCACATTAATTTTTGCCCCTCTTTAGTAAAAGGATATCAGAAAGATTTATCATATGCTTTGCCCTTTATATTCTATTTTACAAATATGTAATGTTGGCACAAATAAATCTTTCTGTAATTTTCAGATGTATCTAATTCTCAGTAGGATGCTAGTGTTCTTATAGTGTAACTGGAAGTGTGGTCAAAATATGTTTTGATAAGAGAAAATGTACTATTTGTCAAATGTGAATCACATATGCTTTTTAAAGAAAAAAAGTAAGTGAATGATCTGGGATATTTGTGCACACACTTAATCTGTGCATGCATGTCTGGAGAAGGTTTATTCCTGTGGATTTGAAGATGTAGGCTAGAGCAAAACCTCATTCAAAATTGTGGGATCAGTTACATTAATATGGCATAAATGAGCATTGCTAATGTTTATTCACAGGATTCATACACACATACATCTTTTTAATTAATATATATGTTTATTTATTTATTTTACCTCCAATCATAGCCCCCTACCTCTTCTACTCTTGGTCCCACTCTCCCTCCCTCCATTTATATCAATCTCTGTTCTTCAGAGAAGGAAGCCGCACTACCAACCCATCCCAACTAATCAATCACATCAGGACTGAATGTGTCCTCTTCCCCTGTGGCCTGACAATGAAGCTCCACCAAGGGAAAGAGTTAGAAAACAGGCAACAGAGTTCATGTCAGATGCAGCCCAGATTACCCATACTAGGGGACTTACATGAAGCCTGAGCTGCCCGTTTGCTACATCTGTTTATGGGTCCTAGGTCCACTCTATGCATGGCTCTTGGTTGGTGAGTCAGTCTCCACAAGACATGTTGTTTCCCTCATGAGTTGACATTTGTTTTTCTTGTGGAGCACATGTCACTCCTTAGTCCTTTTATCCTTACCCTCCCTTGCTTTTCGACAAGACTCCCAACACTTTGGCCAACATTTAGCTGTGATTCTCAGCATCTGTTTTGATTCACTGATGGCTGTGTCTCAGTTTTGAGTCGGCATTGAATGGACATTCCCTCAATTTCTGCTCCATATTTATCACTGCACGTCTTGTAGGAAGGGTAAAATTTGCATCACAGTTATTGTGTGTAGATTGCTGTCTTCCTCTCTCAACTATGAATTCTATCTAGTTAGAGGATGTCCTCTAAGTCCCATGACCTTCTACTAGGAATCTCAGCACCCTCCATGTTATCCCAGAACCTACCCTGCCTCTGTCCTCCTGCAACAGCTGTCCCAAGGTCTGACATCCACCTTCACTTCTTTCTGTGCTCCCTCTCCTACCTTGA
Organism: Acomys percivali; assembly: GCA_907169655.1. Taxonomy (NCBI): domain Eukaryota; kingdom Metazoa; phylum Chordata; class Mammalia; order Rodentia; family Muridae; genus Acomys; species Acomys percivali. Next base: position 29,258 of record CAJRSG010008671.1, read on the forward strand.
ACCCTATCTTCAACTTTTTTGACTGTCTATTCCATTTCTGCTTCTGAGTGAGAATTAAGCATTCTCTCTTGGCTCCCCCTTCTTACTTATTTTCTTTGGGTCTGTGAATTCTAATAAGTTTATCTTGTACTATATGGCTAAATAAGTGCATACCATGTGTGTCTTTCTTGGTCGGATTACCACTCAGGATGATCTTTTCGAGTTACAACTACTAACCTGTAAATTTTGTGATTTTCTTGGTTTTAGCATCTAAGTAGTATATCATTGTATAAATGTAGCACAGTTTTATTATCCATTCTTTGAGATATATAGTTTTTTTGGATTCTGGCTGTTATGAATAAAGCTGATATGACCATAGTTGAGCAAGTGTCCATGGGTTATCCCCAGGTATTGTACTGCTGGATATTGAGTTTTCTGAGAAGGGGATGATTGATTTCAAAAGTGAAACATACATCTTTTTAAAAATGCATCTGTGATGTGTGAAGTTATTAAAAATGTTCTGCCTTTAAAAATAATCTACAGGATTAAGAAAAATATGAAGATGAATGTGTGGGAATACGTTTAATATATGGCCACTAATTATAATCAATTTTTAATACAGGAGCCAAATGTGGCCCAAGAAACACTCTGTCCATTCATTCATCAGTCATTCATTCACTACCCCAGCCAATTCACTTAATTTAATAAGGAAATATGAGAAACTCAGGGAGTAACACATCATGTGTATTTTTGACATTTCTGAATAATTAAAAATGAATACATGATCAGATTTGAAATTTGAACAAAGTGTTGCCTTATCTTAACCTTCTGAACAAGCACTCAACAACCACAGGTGGATAATGACTTCTCTGGCAAATGTTTATTTTGGTGAGATGAACTCACATAAACATGTATAGCTTTTCCAAGATTCCAGATTCTTACGTCATCCCAACCTCATTACAATGGATGTTTGCTTCAAACTTTAGAGGTGCAGACAATTTAATCAGGCATTGCATAGCCATTGTATTGTTTTCAAATGATCCTGTGTAGACCTTTGTCTATAATAAATATTGTACCCTTTTAAAGAACAGAAGATGAAAACAAAAAGTTTGCTATGCCCTTGGCTTTCTCAACAGGAACCCCGATCTTCTACCAAATAAGTCTTTAATATTTATATAACAACATTGTCTAAGCATGTCAAAATTATATAATATCATTCATTTTTTTGAAGAAAGTCATAGTATTTTTCCTAATTATGACTGTGGCAAAGAGGTAAAAGGTATAATAGTGCTTACAGGACCAAACTGGGAAACATCTGTGATATTTCACACATTTTTTTCCAGCTTCAGATATCGTAAAGTGAGATGTTTGTGTGGTGAATATTAATGAAATTGTGTCTCTGTTGGTGGCATTAGCAAGGTGTTAAGAAGGGTATAAGTAGGAGACTGGTCTGACTGGCCTTATGTCAATGTATGCAGTTAAATGGTTTTATTCAGAGACTTGATGGGGATCCTATATTTATTTGTATGAAATAGAGAAAAGGAGAGAAATAAGAGGTAAGGGGGATTTATAGAACTATTACAGGAATATGTTTACAAATTCTTGGAAGGGCATCCTACCTCATGCTGCTCCCTGTGGCCTAGGTACTTCAGCTTACTTATGGCACTTTTCATCCTCTCCTGAATGACCATGTACACTTTCCCTGCCTGCATCAGATGGCCCATGAGGATACATCTCTTGCCTTGGCCTTGGTCTCCCTCTTACTTTACTATAGCTGGACCTGGGTCGGTCTAGCCATCTCAGACTATGATCAGGGCATCCAATTTCTCTCATATTTGAGAAGAGAGGTGGAAAAAAATAGAATCTGCTTTGCCTTCATGAGTGTAATCCCTGTCAATATGCAGTTATACATGTCAAGAGCTGAAGTGTATTACAACCAAATCATGACATCGTCCACAAAAGTTGTTATCATTTATGGCAATTCAGACAGAACTCTAGCTTTGAGTTTTAGAAGTTGGGAATCTGAAGTGATACAGAGAATATGGATCACCACGTCACAATGAGATGTTACTACAGGAAAGGGAGACTCCACACTTGACTCATTTTATGGGATTCTTGCTTTTGCACACTACCATGGCAAGATTTCTGGTTTCAAAAATTTTGTGCAGACATTGATCCCTCTCAAATAGTCAGATAAATATCTGGCAAGCCAGGAGTGGATGGATTTTAACTGCAAAGCCTCGGCATCTAGCTGTAAGACAATGAAGAACTGCTCATCCAATGCCTCATCAGAATGGCTAATGACACAGACTTTTGATATGGCCTTTAGTGATAGCAATTATGAAATATACAATGCCATGTATGTGGTGGCCCATGTCGTTCATGATATGCTTCCTCACCTGGTAAACAATCAGCTAATTGACAAGGGGAAAGAACCAGATTATCACTGCTTGAAGGTAGTGTTTCTTCTTGGATGATTATTGTGTAAATAATACAGTTTTAGGAATCTCTCAGGTGTCCAAATTGAGTGGAAATGGACTAGGAAATATTCCCAAAAAAACTATGATTCTAAACGGTTTGATCCTGACAAAGTAAGTCTAGAGATTTGTATATATCTCCAATATAAAGGCACTGAAGTGGGAGACACTATTAATGAAAATCAGTGATTTTGTAATAGAGCACTTCCATATAATCACACCTGTTCTAATATTGTAGACATAATTGGAACTTCCTCATTAAGGCTATAAATGATGAGAAGATGAATGTTTTTTTTCATTAACTGTAAAATTTGAGGTAATAAGTACTAGCATGCATTTCTCAAGTTTTATCAATTGATTCTGTCTAAACTTTAGTCTCTGAGGACCTTCCTCACAGGCTGAGTGTAATTATACAGAAAATACTGCTGTGAATCAGTTCAGTACATACATGTATGTTCATGTGCTTGAATGTATGTTTCTCACTGTACATTTGTATACACACACACACACACACACATATATATATACACACACACACAGATATATACACACATATATATGTGTGTTTATGTGCATGCATGTCTGTGTTTCTGGCCAACTGACTCTGTGTGTCTGTCTGTAAATGTTAACATAAATTGGACTGTATGTCAGTGCCTGTTTTGTCTTTGTGTATTTTCTGAGGGTATATGTAAGTGCATGTGTCTGCATGTTCCTCACTCTGTGTTTTGTGTATTTCTGTGTACTCGATTGCACATATGTATATCTGTGTTGCTGTGTGTGTGTGTCTGTGTGTGTCTGTTTGTCTTTGAATGTTGTGAGCATGAATCTGTGTATGAGTCAATATATCTGTGTAGATGTTTGTATTCCATTGTGTCTTTTTGTGTTTATATGTCTGTGCATGCATGTGTGTGCCTATGTATGTGTTTTGTGCATTTCTGTACTTGTGTGTCTGTTTGTGTCCATATGTTTATATCTCTGTTCAGCCATTATGTTGATGTGTGTGTAAGTAAATGTGTGTTGATATATTATGTGTGCATCTATGTGTGGATGTAGGTCTCTGTATGCACATATTTGTGTGTTGTACATCTTTGTTTGATGTATACCTGTATGTCTAAGCTTTTGTTTTTTAGGTTCCTTTAAAATAATTAAATTCAGCAAATGTTATGATAAGTTAATATATCATTTAACTCTCATCGAGATTTCCATCCAGATACCTTTAACAAACTGCCTTTCAGATGAAATCAGAATATGTTTTCTCACATCAAGGAAGGGTTTATTGACTGTAGAATTCTTCCTCTCTTTCAGATGCACTCCTTGCTGAGAAAGAGCCACTTCACTAATCCTGTTGGTGACAAAGTGAATATGAACCAGAAAGAGTGTGACATCTATCACATTAGGAATTCCCCACACGATGTTGTACTTAAGGTGAAGATAGGAAAGTTTAGACCTTATTTTCCACATGGACAACAGCTCCATTTTTCTGAAGACATGCTAGAGTGGGCCTCAGGAAGTAGACAGGTAAGTTTGACATAACTGTACTAATTTGCATTTATACTTTCTTGTAACTTAGTGAAATGAAATAAACTGTGACATAAGGAACCTATTTCTTGCCTCCGATATCTTTTTTTTTTGCTATTTTGATGTGACATTATTAATTCCTTAATGAATTTAATCATGCAATGTATACAGTTTTTTATTTTATTAGAAGCTGTTTTGTTTTTAATATGAATATAAAACCATGTTTGAAGATTCAGAGATATTGTTTCTATAAAATAAGCAAGAATCTTGAGGTACCATTCTTATTACTCTATGGAGATTTTCTCACTTATGGATAACCTTTGAAAAAGATGTTGAAAAGCCTTAAAAAATTGAACAGAATTTGAACAGCAATATGCACTGTCTCCACTCTTCTTCAAAATTGTCATTAGAATCTTACCAAGTACCAAAATAAATGTGAAAATATGTCCTGGCCCATGAAACGAATCACACCAGGGTTCACCTGAAAGAGGCAGTGGGGATTGAAAATGGGGAGAGAGATGCAAGAAAATTGAGACAAGTCTGGAAATTTCTCATCAAGACTTTCTATAATGATGAGGAGTAAGACTTTATATAGCAAGGTCAACAGAATCCCACTTTCCCTAGCCCCAAGGCAAGAATACAATCTCCTGAATAGCTCCCTGTAAGAACTTGCTTAATCCTCTGGGTAGTTCCCTGTAAGGACTTCCTTATTTCTTGCAAAGGTAGATAATCTAAAGATAGCCTAGAACACAAGACCTCCTTGAGCAAGGGGCAACAACTCAATGGTCACAGCCTGCAGCCTAAGCACAGAATTTCTAACATAGCTGAATTTAGCATGGCTAAATTATGGTCCTCACAAAAATATATGCAAAAAGAGAGAAGGAAATGTTCCCTGTTCTACAAAGGGAGTTGAGGTATCCCAGCACTACATAGTGAGACCCTTTTCTCTTCAACAGGAAGAGTTGTAGTTAACTGTGTCTGGGGAGAATATGAGATTAGACTGTGCATGAGCGACAGTGTGGTTTTCACATAGACCTTAATACTGAATTAAGGATTCAAAGTGAGCTTGTAAGAATCAGCAAATTTATAATGCATCATATACAGTCCCATCATCAGGTTCAGTATAATACAAATACATTTTTCTTTTAACTTAAGAAATCATTCAATTAGCTTTACACAAACTAAGCTGTACTCAGGTTCTCCCAGTACTCACAGGCTCTGTAAAGTCTTCTCATTTCAGGAAACAATTCAAATTCTAGCTTCCTACACATCAACTCAGCACTTTGTCACTAGCAATACACCAGGGTCTGTATTTTCACACATTCTCATTATCTTTATACCGAGTTTGTCATACTTGCAGTCTTAATTTATTGGAGGATATGTTTGTTATCTGAGGTTTGAGTAGATAGTTCACCTGTTTCAGATTTGCTTTACTCATAACTTGTTAAACCATTGCTCTGGTTAAGCACTGACAATGTCAAAATGAGGCAAAATGATTGATTTGGCTCATGGATTACAGTCAAGGGAAGATAAGGAAGGAATTTGGAGACTGAAACTAAAGCATAGACCCCTGAAGGAGCATTGCTTACTGGCTTTCTCTGTTTGATTTCTCATACATACTTGCCTAGGGATGGTATTTGCAATAGCTAACTAGGCATGGCTACAATCCAGACCAATTAAAAAATGCTTCACAGATATGAAAAGAGGCTTGTCTGTTAGAGAGAATTCTTCAATTATGGTTCCCCTAATCCTGTTCTTTTACTGTACTTTGTGTCAGAATGATGAAAATTAACTAGAAAACCAGGTTACAATTTCTTTCCTGTTTGCACAAAGTAAACTAAAAGTTCTCTTTTCTTGGATTGCTAAGATTTGGCAATAATCTCAACCTTTCATCCATTTGCTTAAATAGATTCATATGTTTGGCATTATACAAAGTGCTAAGTGAAATATGGTCCCTCAGTTTCTGTGTATGAAATAATCTTATTGATATATTCACATGCTAAGACAATATAGTTATGGCAGAAGTAGATAAAACTCCTAATATTAGCATGTATATTACTTTCTCAGGTGCTACCTTCTGTATGCAGTCCTAATTGCGGTCCTGGATTCAGACAATTCAGGCAGGAGGGAATGTCAGCCAGCGGTTTTATTTGTATCCACTGCCCAGAAAATGAAATTTCTAATGGAACAAGTGAGCATTTGCTGCTGCGGTAAAGCATGCACAATGGTAATCCAGTCCACAAAAAAAAAGAGAGATGCTGAAGGAGTCTAAAAAGCAGCTGCAAAACTAAAATATACAATTACCTCCATTAGTCTTTATAGGAGTACAAACATTAACAACACCTTATGCCTAGACCTACATTTTGATTCATTCAAAATTTATGTCATATGACATTTTCTCAAAGAAACAATTTTCATAATCAAACTGCAATATGAACAATTCTACACAGCACGTTTCCTTAATATTAATCTCTATAACTACATGTAGGAAACATTAAAGTCATTAATCTTTCAAATATGCACATATTCATTTTGAACATACGTATGTCTCCCTACATATGTCTATGCACATCATGTATGTTCATAGCACTTTGCAGAACAGATAGGGCAAAAGATTGCCTGGACTGGGGAATGGGGTGGGGAAACCATATCTGTATCCTTAGGAAAATTAGCGTAGAGGTAAAAAAAAATAGTACCTATAAAATTATCAGAAACTGATACATATGAGACAGAATTCTTATAATATCTAGAAGCCCATTTTCAAGTGTCTGATGTCATTTGTTTCTAGTAAATTAGGGGTAAGTGTTGACACATAATCTACAAAATATAAAGGTCTTATAAAAATATTTTATATACAGCACCCAATTGATAATGTCATGAAATAATAAATTAGAGTGCTTTTGTATTGAAAACAATTAGTCACAAATATTAAAGTTTTATTGTCACCTACAGAACCCCTTTAATCAAATGATTATATGTTTATGCTAAATGCAAATGGCCAATGAATAGTTTTTCTCAATCTTTGCCTTCGTACTCTGCAATGAAATGGAAGTTTTAAAAACATACTTCTGGACAGTGAGATGGCTCAACATTTAAATCTTTTGCCACTAAGAATGATGACTGTACTTCATCCACAGGAACCATATAGCAAGAGGAGTCAAACGACTCCTAGAAAATGGCTTCTGACATTTATGCATTCCAATATACTGCAAAAGTATTAAACAGACTGTAATAAAATTGTCCTAAACATAAAAATAACAATGATTAGGGGTAGTTACATCAATAACTACAAAAAATTTTATTATTTCTTTATTAATGTTATGTGTGCGTTGGGAGGGTATATGTTCTCAAGAGCAGATGCAGGTGAGAGGCAACTAATAACGCTGTAGTTATAGTTGCAGGCAGCTGTTAAACACCTCACATGGTTTCTGGGAAGTGAACACAGGTTTAATGAAAGAGCAGAACATTCTCTTCATTGTTAAGCCAACTTTCTAGCTTTTCAAGCAAATTAACAAATTATAGTTGTCCAGAAATCTATTGTTTTACATAAAAAGATTTTAAAATCTGGAAGCACATTATAAGTCTCTGAGTTATCAAGTGAATCGACACAATTGCTATCAAGTTTCCTGAGGATGCCATTTGGGAAAAGCATGTTGTGAATGCGGTATTTTGTTCTACACACAAAAAAAATCTGAGCTACAACTCTTGCTTAATTGTACTTATTTCATTTATTCATGATGTTTATCAATACATATTTTATCCCAGAGTATACCCAGAGTTTGTGTGTCATACAGATTGAAATTAGGGAAGTAGAAATGTGCAGGATGTTTCCCATGAAGATGGGATCAAGATGAAGGGCTTTGTAGCACTTAGTTTGTACAGGTATCTACCTTCAGTAGACACCTAGTGCTTTTCATGAACTAGATTGAAGAGTTCTTCTTTATACTGCTGGATGACAACATAATTAATGACATATTAATTATTTTTACAATTTTCAAACATTAATATTACATTTATATAAATTTTACTTCTCACACTCACATTCCTACTTCCCCCATATAAATCAAATCATTTCCAAATTTATGAGCTCACCTGTTTTTTTCATATGGAAACACCAAGATAAACACACACAAACACAAAAACACACACATACACACACACAAACACCTAATCCTGATAATTTCTTTTACTATTCCTTTTATATCAATATGTTCAGGTTGGTCAATTGGAACAAGAAAAGCTATCACAGGTCTTGTCCAAGTAGAAGACAGTCTCCATCTCTCTCTTTTTTTATTAATTTATTCTTGTTATATCTCAATGGTTATCCCATCCCTTGTATCCTCCCATTCTTCCCTCCCATCAATTTTCCCCTTATTCCCCTCTTCTATGACTATGACTGAGGGGAATTGCCTCCTCATAGGGTATCAAGTCTCTTCTTGGTATCCTGCTATCCTTCCTCTGAGTGCCACCAGGTCTCCCCCTCCAGGGGACATGGTCAAATATGAGGCACCAGAATTCGTGTGAAAGTCATACCCCACTCTACACTCAACTGTGGAGAATGTTCTGACCATTGGGTAGATCTGGGTAGGGGTTTAAAATTTACCACCTGTATTATCCTTGGCTGGTGCCTTAATTTGAGCGGGACCCCTGGGCCCAAATCTGCCTATCATAATGTTCTTCTTGTAGGTTTCTAGGACCCTCTGGATCCTTCTACTTTGCTATTCTCCCATGCTTCTCTCATCTAGAGTCTGAATAGGATGTCATCCCCTCTGTCCCAGAACCTGGGTCAGGTCTCCATCTCTCTTAAAGACAGCATTAATTAAACAGTCAATGAACTTATGAGGCAATGAATGTATGGTGTCGGTGGTTTTAAAACACACTCAACCATTCTGTGGTTAATTTTTGATTTTATGAATTTACAAGAGTAAGTCATCACATGATAGCATTCCAAATAATGTAAGAAATATATGTTTTATGAAAATATGGTAAATGTTCTCATCAACAGAGTTAAATAAACAAATGATGATTTGGTTGTGTTCTCAGAGAAGATAAGTGTGGATCAGTGTGTGAAGTGTCCAGAGGACCAGTATGCCAACATTTAAAAGAATCACTGCATTCACAAAGCTGTGGTCTTTCTGAGCTATGAAGACCCCATGGGGATGGCTCTGGCCTTAATGGCCTTGTGCTTCTCTGCCTTCACAGCTCTGGTTCTTGGGGTATTTTTGAAGCACAATGACACAGCCATTGTGAAGGCCAATAACCGCACTCTCAGCTACATCTTACTCATGTCACTCATGTTCTGTTTCCTCTGCTCCTTGCTCTTCATTGGCCATCCAAACTCAGTCTCCTGCATCCTGCAACAAATCACATTTGGAATTGTATTCACTGTGGCTATTTCCAGTGTGTTGGCCAAAACAATCACAGTGGTTCTGGCTTTCAAAGTCACAGCTCCTGCAAGAAGGATGAGGTACATTCTGGTTTCAGGAACACTTAACTACATCATTCCCCTCTGTACATTCATGCAAATTTTTCTCTGTTCAGTTTGGCTAGTAGCTTCTCCTCCCTTTGTTGATATTGACGCAGACTCTGAGCATGGCCACATCATTATTGTCTGCCACAAGGGTTCAGTTTTAGCATTTTACTGTGTCCTAGGATACTTAGGCTTCCTGGCCCTAGGAAGCTTCACTGTAGCTTTGTTGGCTAGGAACCTGTCTGACACATTCAATGAATATAAGTTCTTGACATACAGCATGCTGGTGTTTTGCACTGTTTGTATCACTTTCCTCCCTGTCTACCATAACACCAAGGGCAAGGTCATGGTGGCTGTGGAGATTTTTTTCATCTTGTCTTCCAGTGCAGGGATGCTGGGGTGCATCTTTGTTCCCAAGTGTTACACAATTGTATTCAGGTCACACAAAATTTCTCTTCCAAAGATCCGGGACAAATCATATTCCTAAAGGCATATCTCACAAATCCGTTTTTGAAATTAATTTATTTATTCACTTTTCATCCTGTTTGAGACCAAATATCTTCTCTCCTTCCAGTTGCACCCTTCCTCCCTCTCTCCCATCACCTCTCTTTTATTCATCAGATAAGTGAAGATCCCCTTCTTATCCACCCAGCTCACCAAATTGCATCAGGAGTGAGCCTGTCCTTTTCACCTAAGGCATAGGAAGACAGTTCCAATAAGAGGAATTGATCAAAGGCCTGGCAACAGTGTCCATGTCAGGGACAGCTCCAAGGCCTCTAACTAGAGTACCTACATGAGGCATGTGTTTCCCATCATCTATATTTGTGTAAGAGACCTAGGTCAAGTTCATACATATTCCATGGTTGTTGCTTCAGTCTCACTAAGCCCTTCTGTGCCATGGTTATCTGTTTTTGTTGATCTTCTATTGGAGCTCCTATTTCCTGAAGGCCCTTTTCTCCTTCACTCCACTGTTCTACATGATTATTTATGTACCACTCCATGTTTGGCTGTGCGTCTCAGAATTTGTTTTGAATCACTGCTGGGTGAAGCCTTTCACAGGATAACTCATCTAGGCTCCTTTATGCAACAGAGCAGAGTATCATTAATAGTGTTGGTGGTTGGCTGTCCTCCATGGGTTGGGTCTTGAGTTGGGCCAGGTATTCTGACTAGTAAGTTAATTCTAACCAACAACTATAAAGTTTGTGCATGACCAACAAAAATTGAGTGATAGTACAAGTTTTATCTAATTTTAAAATGATTCTCACTGTTTCCTCTAATGGTGTTATAGCAGTCATGGCTACTACAGTTGTCTACATCATCCCAGTAGCCATGCACTCATCCACTTATATCACAGTTTATCACAATTCAGGTATAGTGTGGTGCAAAGTGTAAATGTTCCTTTTTCTCTAAAATAAAAATTGTTCAAAGTAAAATCAAAGTTCTTTTAATATGTGAGTGGTGAGTTTGAAGCCTGTTGAATGGTGATTAAAAATTTGCAGATGTTTGTGGGATTGTGTACTCCTGTTTTCACATGATGGTAAAGCAATGTTCCTACTTGCTGTGGCAAGCAAAGAGAATCCTGATATTATACAAGGAGTTAGAAGATTTGAAGTTAGAAGAGAGATTGATAGCTTGATAAACAAAGAATACTGAAGAAGATGGATTTACATCTCAGGAGTTAATATCATGTCATGTTCTGCTCTTGATTAAGACCTGATTCATTACTCAGCCCTAAAAATAATAATATTAACAACCCTGTGTAACAATAGCTCCAAAGCAGAAGATGTCCTCTTCTGGGCTACATGGTTACCTGAATTTACCTGTGCACAAAACAAAACACAAAGAAACACACACACACACACACACACACACACACACACACACACAAATAACGGATAGTGCATAATATTTAAAATTAGTGGAGAACATTTTAATGACTCTGCATAAAGATGTTGCTTTTTGATGTACAGTTAAGTTGCCAGACTAAGTATCTACCTAAAGAGATATTTGGGAAGAGATGACTGAGATTCTCTTCATGCATGCCACATATTAACCCTCAATGTTAAATCTACCATAAGAGACACAGTTGAACGATTGACAAGAGAATAAAATATTGTTAAAATAGTCTCTTTAGCATGTTTGAATTTTAGATGACTATGATGACCAAAACTCTCTGCCATTGTCATATTTCTATTGAAGGAAAAACATGGATCTTAAACAGCAGCATTTCACTAAGAACTACCAAACAACATTTTTGTTTGTGTACTTGCTTAATCTTTATTTGTTTGTCTGTTTTATAAATATCACTGGATCCAGGTTCTAAGTATTAGATTTTTTTAAATAAATATTTTATTTTTATTTCTTGTATAAGGCTGTTTTATAATGTGCTTGCAGTGATCACAGAGACTTGAAAACGGATTCCAGTCCCATGATCTGCCAGTAAAATGATCGAGGGCTGCCACTTGGGTGCTGGGTAGAGATTTCATTACATTTTCTTTAATTACTTTGCAACATGTTTTATGTTTTAGTTCATAGATATCAGTATACATCTTCCAGAAGTTGATCACCTTCTCAAGGACATAATCTAGGAGTTGGATCTTGAAGATAAAAGAACATCAGCCCAGTGACAAGGGACTTAATTACTGAGCTATTAAAATGCCACAAATGTCCTCTAAGAACTTTCATTTCATTACATATGGTGACAGGAAAAGAAGTGAACAACCTCCCTGTGTGGCATTTGTATTGAATCAACACTAAATAAATAATCATTTGAGAAATATCTGTAGGGAGGGTAATACAATTTGAATAATTTTGGCTAGTAACTTTCACTATTACAACCATTCCAGGTACTAGTTCATGAATGCACTAACTGGGTGTTATATGTAACAACATTGAATATAAGATTACTCAATATTTCATATCATGTATCAACGTTTGTCCACTTGTCCAAAATTTTAAAGAACATCAAACCTTTTAAAAGGGGTTTCTAGAAGATCCAATTTATCCCTTCTGGTCTATGACCATTTCATTTAAATGTCCTGTTAGATTTTTCTATAATTGCCTGTCCTATAGAACTGTAAGATATATTTATAACATTTTCTATGTTACAGTGACTAAATAATTGTTGTATTCTATAGGATACATATGTTGAGGCATCATCAGATTCAATTTGTATATTCATTTGCAAGTAAGCAATCACCTCTAATTAATGTACAATCTCAGAATCATCCTTTTCAGACTCAAGGCTAAAGCCCCTGAAATTTTCTATAAGACTGTATGGAATGGTACCCATATTTTGTTTTACGAAGCTCTGCAAAATGGAACACTTAGGCTATGGTAAGCAATTGCTTTAAGGTGACATTAATACAACCTTTAAAATTTAAAATTATATTTAACTAATTTATTCCGATTAAATCTCAATTGTTTCCCCTCACTTTTGTCATCCCATTTTCCCTCCCTTCCACTTGCACTCTATTCCCCTCCCCTAGGTCTGTGAGTGAAGGGGACCTCCTCCCACACCATACAGTCAAAGGCCATCAAGTCTCATTTTGATAGCCTGCTTATCCCTTTTTTGAGTGCCACCAAGGGGAAGTGGTCAAATATGGGGCACCAGTGTGCATGTCAGAGTCAGTCCTCTCTCCCCATACAACTGTGGATTTCCTGTCCATTGGCTAGATCTGAGCAGAGGTTCAATCTTCACTGCATGTATTAGACATGAGAATCTGTATTTTAAATTCATCATATTGACCTTCATCTATTAATTGATTTTGAAAATATAACATATTCTGATTATGATGGTTTATCACTGAAGCCTTTAGTGTTTCAATGGGATAGCATTCTTTAATTTTGTCACAAGGTAGCACTGTAGGCCATATATTAGATTTCCCTTAAACTTATTTTAATGAGACAGGGTGTCTGTGCTTAACAGCCCAGACTATCCTAGACTCTCTTTGTAGACCAAGCTGGATTTGAACTCATAACGATCCACCTACTTCTGTCTCCAGAGTGGTGGAATTAAAGGCTCGGGCTGTCAAGCCTGGTTTCCCTGAAGATTTTTAATTGTGGTTTAAGGAGTATTCTAATCTCTGTTTTTACAACCTTCATTTTAGCATTTAGTTTTTCAGACTCCTTTCACTCTAAGTCTGACTTCTTTTGATTTTCTTTAAAATGATATATAAAATTGAGCTATGATTGAACATGCTTTTTGGTATGGTGACTATAAAAATTATACAGTGTACAACCCCCAATTCTATAACATTTTTCATTTTTAAATATGTAATATACTTTATCTTTTAATCTCTCTATTTTTCTCACTTTATGGAGACTTGTTTTATTATTTAAACTCTGTGTTTCTTTCTATGACTATCTGGTTTGTGTTTCCAGATTCACCTCAGAACTCAAGCTGTGGTAGACTCCATACCCTCAGAGCAGTGTGTTCTTACACCAAACACAGTCCCAGCTAGGTCATTTTTCCTGTTCACACATCAGCCCCACCTCCTAGGCTGTCATGATTCCTTTGGGTACTCCAGTCTTGGGAAATGCCTATGGATTGATAAATTAAGTAGTTTGAAACTAATGCATGCATATATTATGAAAAAATATACTAATAATCAGCCCAATATTCATCAATATTTATCAGAACACAGGAAAAAAGAGAACATTTTTAAAAAGCATTTTAAAATGCAAATAGAAAGACAAACTCTGTGCACCAAATCTCTAACTGTCCTCTTGATGAGGGCTCCAGGGAGTCTCGTTGATACAGTTTTCTTCCCAAGCCTCTACATGCTTCCCTGAAGAATCCATCTGAGAGTTCTATCTGCCACCCTGAAGATGGCACTTGAGCCGCAGAATCATCCAGCCTCTGAAGCATGGCTTTACCTGCCTTCCCAAGGAAGGCAACCATGCATCCAGAGACACACAGTTCTACCTGCCAGCCCATGGACCTTCCCACCTTATCAAAGATAGTGATGCCAGATTCTAGGAGAACCCAGTCTCTGACTCAGGACTCTAGTCACCTTCCAGTACCCCAGCAAACAGCAGAAGCACTCACTGCAAAACAGAGACAACTATGTGGCTAACTGGGCAGCAGAACAACACAATCAACAATACCCATGGCAACCCATCAGAACCAAGGAATCCTACTATAACAATCCCTGGATATCCTTACACAATAGAAACATAGGAAAATTATCTTAAATCTATCCTTATGAAGATGAAAGAAAACTTTAAAGAGGAAAAGAATAAAATCCCTTAAAGAAATACAGGAAAATACAATCATACAAGTGAAAAAAAATGACCCAAATGACTCAAATCCTGACAATGTAAATAGAAACAAAAAGGAAAACACAAACTGACAGAATCCAGGAAATGGAAATTTAGGAAAAAGAATCCAAATGACAAATGTATGCATCATGAACAGAATACAAGAGATGGAGGAGGGAATCTCAAGTGCAAAAGATACAGTTCAAGAAACTGATACATCTGTCAAAGAAAATGTTAAATCAAAAAGACACCTGACACAAATCATCCAATGAATTAGGGATGCTATGAAAAGACAAAATTTAAGAATAATAGAAATAAAAGAAAGAGAACATTTCCAGCTTCATGGAACAGAAAATTTTTTCAAGAAAATCATAGAAGAAAATATCCCCAAGCTAAAGAAAGAGAAGAGTATAAACATACAA
The DNA here is from genome assembly GCA_907169655.1 of Acomys percivali. NCBI lineage: Eukaryota > Metazoa > Chordata > Mammalia > Rodentia > Muridae > Acomys > Acomys percivali. The sequence continues at coordinate 44,386 of CAJRSG010008671.1, forward strand.
GAAGTCGACCAAACACCAAATTGATTAGACCAGAAAAGGAAGTCCTACTGCCACATTATAATAAAAATACTAAATGTACAAAGCAAAGAAAGAATATTGAAAGCTGCTAAGAAAAAAGGCCAAGTAACCTACAAAGTATCAATGGTATTCCCTGTCAAAACCAAAGTTAAGCAATACTTGTGCACACACCTAACCCTAAAAAAGATACTAGAAGAATGACTCCAAGACAAGAAGTTTACTTAACCAAAGAAAACACAGGATACAAATAAGTCCAATGCAGCAAAAGCAGAAGGAGGAAGCACAAGCACACACACACACACACACACACTCACAGAGAGAGAGAGAGAGAGAGAGAGAGAGAGAGAGAGAGAGAGAGAGAGAGAGAGAGAGAGAAATCTACCAAAATAAAAATAACAGGAACTAACAATCATTAGTCATTCATATATCTCAACCTCAATAAAGACAATTCCCAATAAAACGACATGGGGTGTGCTTTACTTCAGATGAGGGCTCTAGATGGGGAACATGATCTGCAGGAGACATAGAGGCCAAATGTTAACATGCCAGCAGGCTCCAGAAAAATAGTTGTTTCTAACGCGGGTTAAGGTTCAACTTCCTATATGAATACACTACATAAATCGGCATAGGAGAATGGCAATCGCAAATGGAGGTTTCAGTAGCTTTTTCTCAAATCAAGTTGATTCTACAGCCACAGATTGTCATCACAGGGAGACCTTGTCCTTTTCAGTGTTTTACATGCTTATGGCAGACTTGTTTTTTTTTTAATCGTATTTGTTTTTCTTCAGTGTGAATTTCAAAAGTTTACTTGTTCAAAAGATTCTTCACATATATGTATGTATTTTGTTGTAAGATGAAACAATTTTATGAAGAATAAAGGCAAAGGTTGCAGTTCTAGGGGTTAAAGAAATGACACAAGCCAAGAAAAGGTATGCTTAAACAGGATGCTTCATGTTAGAAACACACCTCAGCAACAAAGGTAGACATTATCTAAGAGTAAAGTGCTGGAAAAAAGGTATTCCAAGCAAATGTACCAAAGAATCAAGCAGAAGTATCAACTTAATATCTAATAAAATAGAATTTCAACAAAAATAAATTTAAAATGGTATAGACCACTTCATACTCAAGAACAACAATGACAACAACAACAACAATCCAAAAAGAGGACAACTCATATTATCAAGATCATTGCCATACATACAAGGGCACCAACACTTGTAAAAGATACATTTCTAAAACTTAAATCTTACTTTCTGACTCCCCACATATTAATAGTGGGAGACATCAACACGCTATTCTCACCACAAAACAGGATATTGAGACAGAAACTAAAGAGAAATAATAAAAAACAGATATCATGAGTCAAATGAATGCAACAGATACCTACAGAGCTTTTCTTCAAAATAAAAAAGAATGTATCTTCTTCTCAGCACCTCACAGAAGCTTCTCCAGAATTGAAAATGTAGTCAATCACAAAGATAGCCTCATGGGAATTGACATACCACCTTGTACTTTATCAGATCACCATCCATTAAAGTTGAATTTAAACAACAAAAAGCCTACAACTTCATGAAAACAGAAGAAATCCCTTGCTGCTCCTGCAGACTAGCTCTGGGAAAGACAAACAAAGAAGAGATGTCAATCTGTGGTAGGGAGAATTGAGGAGGCAGTGAATGGTGGTTAAGGGAAACTAATTATTAATTGAACAACTGCCTAGAGGAACCAGTTGTTGGGGAGAGGTTGAGGAACAGAAAAAAAAGAAATAGTCAGAGACTCAGGCATAGGTTCTTGGCCTAATATTGGAGTCAGGTATGAGTTTCATCTTGTTGAATAAGATGTAAATCTAATCACATAGAAGTTATTTACTCCCATGATATTTTCTTTGTTTCCTTTTTTCAAACTGACAAAAATGCAACTCGGTGGGGAAAATGTTTATTTGCACTCCAGGTTATAGTCCATCATCAAATCAAAAAGAAACAAACACTACAAGAAAAGACCCGTGGCAGAAGCCTGGAGAGAGGAACAGAAGCAGAGAACATGGCAGTAAAATGTTTACTGGCTAGCTTCTCAGTGATTTCTCTGTTTGAGTTATTATACAACCAAGGACAAAGCAGCTGTTTGTCGAACAGTAGCCAAGTGATCTGAATTGGGCCCTCCCTCATGGATCTGTTTTCAAAAGAATTCTCCATAAACTGGTCGATAGGTCAATATGATGGAAGAAATTTCTCAATCCATATCTTCTCTTCTCAAATATGTCTAGGCTTGTGTCCATTTAGTAAAAACACAGCTAGCACAATTTTACTTTAATTTTTCAAGTTGACACAAAATATACCACTATTAAACAATATCATTTTCTTTCTTGTTTGCTACTAAGATTTCATGTCAATATTAATAATATGTAATTAGACAATTAACTAAAGTAAGTCACACTCTTTAAAATGTAAAACAACCAAAAAGTTCAGTCTTGTAAAAATATCTGAAGACTTTCTAACAATCCAGAGTCTTATAACTTTAGAGCCTGTAATATTGCAGGATATTTGATATCAATGTGATCCATGAGATTCTGAACTATAAAAATCTGCCATTGATCCCATTGTGATCTCTGAGATTTAACTGTAAATTTCTGTTTCTTGTTGAGTCCTAACACACCCCCTTAATCAAAGAACTTTCTGTTTATTGCAAACAGGTGATTAAGGTATGATTCAGCCAGCCTTATTCACACCTTTAATCCAAGAGCTATCTGTGCACAGGATTTAATAAAGTTAACCCTAAGTCAAGAGGCAGAGCAAGAAATGAGTTGACAGGGATTAAAGAGGAGGAGGAGCATTGAATTGAGAGATATTTAAGACAGCATGCAGAAGTAGAAGGGGGCCTTTGGTGCTTTTGGTTCTCGGGCTTTACTCTTGGGATTTTAAGTTTAGGTCTTTAGCTCTTTGACTCTTAGCTCTCAAACTCTTGAGCTCCTCACCTCCTTAGCCTTTAGCTTTCTGGGCATTGATCTAACAAACCTTTGGCCTTGGGGTTTTTGGATTTTTCTCTTGAGCTCTCAGCTGAGCTAGTGAGCCTCTGGGCCTTTTCCAACATGACATGAGCTCAGTAGGAAATTCAGCTAGGTGCTTTATCTGCCTCTCTAAACTAGCATGTTTTCCAATCTGGATCCTGAGTCTTTATTGGTCAAATAGAATGATCTGGGATTTTAAATAAAAGTAACACTGTAAAATGTAACATGAGTAACATACTTCTTGTTGCAAGAAAGAAAAACCAGGAAATAGCCAAAATCTAAACAAAGTACAACAGTGCTCCCAATAGTACATGATGCAGGAGCTCAGTGTTCTTTATCTGAGATTCACTCACAATCTTCTGTGCTAGAGTTGCCTTGATCAGCTGCATCTCTTTGGCTTTGCCTCATGCAGCCCACACAACTTGTCTTCTATGTTAAGCCTTCCTAAAAGAAATTTGTAAATATTCTTTTACTTTCTATTTTTCTGGAATAGTTTGAGGAGAGTTGTTGATAGTTGTATTTGAACATGTTGTAGATCCATGTACTTTAAGCACGTGGTCCAAAAGTATTTGTAGCTTTCACATATAAAGAAAGCAGAAGATGTTAGGACTCCTTTGTTTTCTATACAGTATGATCATAGCAATGCAAAACAAGTTTAGGCAGTGGTCCTTAGCTTCACTTGGAATAGCATATAGGCTTAGAGTCTGCATTTCCTCCTAAGAACCAGGAAATAACATACCATGAGCAAGTTAAAGTAAAGTTTGACTAAACTCCTCAAACAATATTTTATATGAGTTTTGACAAAGTATTTACAAAATTTGCTATGTTGCTTACTTTACTTATGAAATTCATCTGAAACTTAAGGATATACAGGGAGTCTAGATAGTTTCAATAATCTAGTTAGTCTCACTGTGTAGTCCTGGCTCACTGGGGCCTTTCTATGTAAACCAGGGTAAGTTTGAATTCACAGAGATTCATCTGCCTCTGCCTCTCAAATGCTAGAATTTCAAGCATGATCGACCACACTTGTTCATGAGACTACTTGGTATGTCAAAAAATGTACAATTAATATATGATTAATAATTTAAAATGAGGATGAATATTATATGTTGTATTTTCACCACTGTACATCTACGCATATGGCAAATTATCAACTGTCCCCCCATGGCTAGATACAGATGTTATAATGAATAGTATATTTAAATGGTACCTTCATTTTAATGAACATATATAAGAACTACTGAGAAATTTGACACTATGGAACTTTAAGAAGTGAGCAGGATTAGACCAAGATAAAACTAGTATAAGGTGCCATTATCAGAAAATCTAGTTTTGAGAGCTATCTAGTAAAGTTATTTTAAGAGGTATCAACAGTAACAGATATACAACACAGATTTGTTAGTAGGGAAATATGGAGAACAGGGAAACAATCTGATGCGTGGGTTTCTTAGTATTTCCTGCATCATATAATTTCTAGTCAGTTGCAGAAGAAATGAAATATACTATGCAGTTTTTCAATTCATGAAAGTAATGTACTATATACTTTGATATTTACTTACTCTTCTGATTTTGAGGAAAATCAAATCCCTATAGTTCTGAATTATCCTTTAAAATTATGTATTCACTTTACCTCCATAGTCATAGCCCCCTCCTTTCTCTCTTCCAGTCCCACCATCACTTCCTTCTCCTCCTCTATTCCTCAAAAAATGGGAACCCTCCTACTGGTGCCAGTTGATCAGGATGCATCAGATCTGATATTGTCCTCTTTCTATGTGGCCTGGCAAGGTAATTCTGACAGGGGGAAGTGATAAAAAAAACAGGCAACCGAGTCCCTGTCAGAGCAATCCCCTGCTCTCCTTACTACAGGACTCACATGAAGCCTGAGCAACCCATTGGCTACATCTGTATAGAGGACCTAGGTCCAGTCCATGCATGGTCTTTTGTTAGTGCCGAATCTGAGTTATTCTTAAAGGAGTTTGCTTAAATATAATTTACATACTTTTTAATAATGGTTTGTGGGGACACACGACATGAAATAAGAAAAAGAAAAAATATTGATAGATTTTGCATTAGTGAAAATCCATGTAATTTTATACTTCAACATAAAATATCAGATTTAAAATAATTTATAAAGATACATGTTATGTATTCTTTACCTACCAAAATATTCATTTTCTACCATACCAGTTACACCAAAAAACAGTCATCACAATATTCTTATAAAATAGTGTAATGGAAAATGATGCTATCCTTACAGACATGATCTTCTGTAGTTATAATATTAAGATAAATATGCTTATGTAACTGTATTTAGAGTGTGAAGAAATTCCACTGCAGAAAGAATAGTACTTCCTTCAAAAATACACACATATTCTATTAATCTTATGTAAAATATATAGTAAAAAGCATTAAAACTGTATTTGACCCTTAAAGAATGTGTGCCCTCAATGAAGCCCATTCTCTATAAAAATATTTTTTGACAATGTATTGCATGGATCAAACGTGGTAATTAATCTTTCATAGAAAAAAAATAATGTTTCCATAGTCATAAATTTGTTTTGGTTTAATTTCTGTCTTGGTAACATGTTAAACCTTCCTGTAAAACTCTCTATCTTGACCTTACTTGGAAAAGCCAGACATGTAAATCCTATGTAACTGTAAGTTTGTTCTTTCCAGGTACAGACTGTAAGAAACTGAAGAGGAACTCATGCTAATGCACACTGATACCTGAGCTGTTCATATGACAGAACAAATGCATAGACAAGGAACAGGACAGCATCTGTTATGAAGTGGGTCTGTTTCCTCTGAGCATGTAAGTTGTAAAAGTCTGTTAGACCGTAAGAGACAATGCAGTAATTCCTATCAAAGTAAAAATTGATCCCTGAAGCTGAACAACTTTCCCATTAAACATTTCATTTAGAAGGCAAATTTTGGATTTTTCATGCAAATAGAGTATTTGTCCATTTCAGGATAACTATCTTAAGATATTCTTAATGTCAAATGACATTTCACACTTAAATATTTTTTCCTCAATGACATCTTTTGACCTAATGACTTATTATACAACCAAGTTTCAGGAAAGACACAGTTAATGCCACTTTGGCAATATTCAATCCCCACCTCTATGTTTATTTTAGAAATTTACAACATATATATATGTATTTTCCCATTCTTTATTTGTATTCAGAGTTGAGAGGAAGCTACATTTGTTTGTTTCATGGCCCTGAATATGTGAAAAATTACATATATAGGAATTCCTGCCTCCCATTGGATACACCAGATTGGTATTTTAAATATATATATATATTATTATTATTTAATATATTTTTAAATTATTTAATATATTTAATATATATATATATATATATATATATATTAAAGCATGACAGCAACACTGAAGTGCTAGTACTTCTATCTCTAGAGAACACGAAAATGAAAAAAAATACCTGTCTGGGGGAAAACCAGGAGCAGCTGTGGCTGTTGCTGCTAAAAGATGCTTCAAAGTGTTGGTGTTATGAATTGTTTTTATAGAGACTATAGATGCTTTTCTCGCTGTTGCCTACTCTAATTACACATCAAGCCAGCGATATGCTAAAAATATTAGCAAATAATTTTTTGTCTTATCCTTTACATTAAAAATGAAAAATTTTCTCATTTCTAGTCCCAGATTTTTCTATTATTGTTGTTGTTGTTGTTATTATTATTATTAAAATCTCAATTTTCTTTAAAAATTGTGTTTTTGCACAATACAGCAAAAAGTTAAATATAACAGTATAAATATGCTTGGGATGGACTTAAAAATAAAAATAAATTAAAATTTAAAAATTTTAAAAAGCCATTCATGGTGACACATACACAGCACTTGGGGGGCAGAGGCAAGTGGGTTGCTGTGAGTCAGAGGCCAGACTAGTCTACAAAACGAGTCCAGGACAACCAAGGCTACACAGAGAAATCCTGTCAAGAAAAAAATTAAAAATATTTCCTTTGTGTAATGCACTGCAATCATAAATTGAATGTTTTTCAAATTCCCTTGAGAGATAAGAGTGATTAATCTAGAAATGCAATAAATAAAAATTGAATTTATATGAAATTTTTACCTATTACTTTTGGTTAGCCTGAAAATCCAATATATCAGACTGTCTAAACATCGTAAAAACGAGAGCTTTCCAGCAGGTTCTTCCTCCATGATAATGTTAAGCTTTGATAGTGTACAATTTTGTTTCCATTACAGTATCTGCTGAATCTACACTTTTATGGAAAAACTCAATTATTTTCTCTTTTAGAATTGTCTGTAATTATTTCTCAGCTGCTTCTTAATATCCTGTTGCCTAAAAGAAACATCTTCTTCAGCTCAAAAATAAATCTGTTAAAATTTAAAGATGCCCAATCTTCAGCTAATATAGACTTAGGTTTAAATGTTTAAAGTTGATGAACACTTTTGATTTAGTTGGTTTTGTGTTTTTTGTTTGTTTGTTCATTTCTTCTGGTTGTCCTTAGTCTGATATATAATCATACTCTGGGAAAAGGGGCAGTTAAGGTTCATGAAAGCCAACTTCTAGAATTGTACACAGTACAAAGATATTATTTTATACAATATTCTAAGCTTCTAGTAATGAAAGGACTTGAAATCTGAAACTACAACAGTTTGTGTTGGGACTTTCTTTTCTGTGCTCAGAGTGCATAATGCCTTTTCCTAAGTAGTCAGCTATAGAGCATAGTCCCAGGTCTAGGATGGGGCCCTGGTGACTCCAGGAAAATACCATTGTGTCACATCTGGAAACTGTCTTTGTTAAATAGCTCTTATAAATTTTATTTCTAGGACTCTCATTACAATTGATTACTAACAGTACTTATGCTAGCAAATTATTTGAGAAATCTTAATATTAACCAATACTATATAATGGAAAAAAGATAGCATGATCAACAAATGCTGTTTGTATAACTGTATGTCTACTTGTAGAAAAATGCAAATAGACCCTTATTTTTCATCCTGTACAAAATTCAAGTCCAAGAACATTAAAGACCTCAACATAAAAACAGACACCGAGGAGATCCAAGATGGCAGCGAGCAGTGTGGACCGTGTTTGGAAGCTCCAGTGAACAATTCAGGGAATTGCACAGATTTCTGAGCCAGGAACACCAAGGTCCCCACACCATGGCAGCAGGAGTGCTCCACGGTTCGGAAGGACCAGGGTGCAGAGGACCTGTGTGCCCCTGCACACAGGAGGAGCGCGGATTTTCTCAGATCGGAGAAGCAGCGGCAGAGGCAGTAGCAGCAGCAGCAGCAGCGGCAACAGTGGCACCAGTGTCAGCAGCAGCGATGGCTGAGGTTTGCAGCTCTGAGCCTTCTGGTGGAGGCGATTAGTGTGGAGGCTGGGGGGGAGTTGCTGCAGGAGAGGGGACTCTGGACAGGATTTGGGTCGCGTTGTGCCTTGTGACCCAAACTGGACTCGGCAGACAGTTCAGCCCCAGAGTCCTGGATTCAGCTCAGTGCTTAGTGCCATGGAGATGCGGGCTTAGCGCAGCAAGCAATTCTGCCCAAGGCACTAGCTCAGTGCAGCCACAGCTCCTCTGCTGTGACACAGGCTGGGTGGAGCGCTCAGTTCTACCCTAGGCACCAGCTCAGTGCAGCGGCAGTACTCCTGCGGTGACGCAGTCTGGGCAGAGCTCTCAGTTCCACCGGATGTGCCACCTCAGCGCAGCCGCAGTTCTCCCATGGTGACGCAGACTGGGCAAAATGCTCAGTTCCACCCTAGGCACCAGTTCAGCGCAGCCTCAGTTCTCCTGCTGTGACACAGGCTGGGCGGAGGGTTCAGTTCCACCCTAGGTGCCAGCTCAGCTCAGTGGCAGCTCCCCTGCTGTGACGCAGGCTGGGCGGAGCGCTCAGTTCCACCGGAGGCACCAGCTCACCTCAACAAGCAGTTCTGCCCAAGACACTAGCTCAGCTCAGCGAGCAGTTCTGGGGCGCTGACGCAGGCTGAGGTCAGCACACAGATTCAGCCCAGAGGCCCTAGCTGAGCTTTCCGGGTAGATTGGGCCCAGAAACTCTAGTTGAGCTATGTGCACAGACTCTGTGGCTGCAAGACTCTGGCTGGACTATCCACACAGTATAGGCCTGGAGTCCCAGGCTGAATTCAGCATGCAGTGTGAGTCCAGAGTCCCTGGCTGAGCTCGGTGCGCAACTCTGCCCCAGAGACTCAGGTGGAGCTCAGCGTGCAGTTTGGGGTCAGAGTCCCTAACTGTGCTTGGCAGACAGATTGGGCCCAGAGACTCAAGTGGAGCCTTTGGCACAGTCCCGGCTCTAAGCCTCCGGTTGGACACAGTGTGCAGTTTGAATCCAGAATTCCTGGCTGAGCTTGGCGGACAGTTTGGGCCCTGAGTCAATAGCTGACCACAGCATGCACTTTGGGCCAAAAGCCCCTAGCTGAGCTTGGTGCGCAGTCCCAGCCCAAAAAGTTCTGGCTGGACCCTGTGTGCATTTTGGACCCAGACTCTCTAGCTGAGCTCGGCAGATGGTTCAGGCCCTGAGAATCTAGCTGAGCTTGGCGCATGGTTCGGGCCCAGTGTCCCTGGCAGGACTTGGCAGGGAACCCAGAAGGCTGTGGATACCTTGGCCTGACCCAATGCTCATTCAGAGACCCAGAACGATTGCAGGACCCACAGCACAGGGGAGCTGAGGATCACTGGCTTTGAAAGTCCAAAACGATGGGGCAAACCTCCTGCCATCCACACCAGTGAAGTATCAGAGCTTCCAGCCTACAGAAAGAGTGAGAAAACAAGTGAATCTATCATCAGACTCCCTCCACCCAACTCTGGAAGCTACCCAACAAAAACAAAGGCGGCAAGATGTCTAAAGGACAGCGTAAAAGCATACGCAAAAAACCCCAAAACAACATGGCGACTCCAGTTTCCAGCTATCTAAAGAAAACAACCCAGAGAACTCAAATACAATGGAAATACAAGAAAATGACCTCAAATTCTTAGTAATGAGGATATTAATGGAGGAAACAAATAAAATTTGTAATCAAATGCAGGAAGACGCAGCCAAACAGGTGAGAGACATAAAAAAACCACATGGAGTGGAACTGGAAAATTTTCAGGAAAATGCAACCAACCAAATAAAAGAAATAAATAAAACAGTTCAAGCTCTGAAGACCTATAAAGAGGCAATGGAAGAAACTCAGGAATATACAAACAATCAGATGAAAGAAATCAAAAAATCAGTTCAAGATCGGAAGACGAATATAGACTCAATGCTAAACACACAAACAGAAGAAAAACGAGAACATGAGACCTAAGAGAAGATTGTGAGCAACACAGAGGTGAGCTTTTCTAACAGAATCCAAGAGACGGAAGAACGAATCTCAGGTCTAGAAGATACAATCACAGATCTTGAAGCAACCATTAAAGATAATGCCAAATCTGGAAAACTCCTGACACAAAACATCCGAGAAATTCAGGACACCATGAAAAGAAGAAATCTGAGGATAATAGGCATTGAAGAAAGAGAAGATATCAGACTCCAAGGCCCAGAAACTATTCTCAACAAAATCATAAAAGAAAATTTCCCCAACCTAAAGAAAGAGATGCTTATAAACATACAAGAGGCTGGCCACTCTCTCCATATCTCTTCAATATAGTACTCGAAGTTCTAGCCAGAGCAATAAGACAACAAAAGGAGATCAAGGTATCCAAATGGGAAAGGAGGAAGTCAAATTATCCGTATTTGGAGATGATATGATAATGTACATAAGTGACCCTCAAAATCCACCAGAGAACTCCTACAGCTGATAAACACCATCAGCGAATTGACTGGATACAAAATTAACTCAAAAAAGTCTGTAGCCTTCCTATACACAAATGACAAGCTTGCAGAGGAAGAAATTAGGAAAGCCACACCCTTCACATTAGCAACAAGCAATATAAAATATTTAGGAGTTACTCTAAGTAAGCAAGTGAAGGACTTGTTTGAAAAAAATTTCAAAACTCTGAAGAAAGAGATTACAGATTACATGAGAAGATGGAATGATCTTCCTTGCCCATTGATCGGGAGAATTAACATAGTAAAAATGGCCATCCTACCAAAAGCAATCTACTGATTCAATGCAATCCCTATCAAAATACCTACACAATTTTTAAAGACATTGAAAGTTCAATTCTGAACTTCATATGGAAAAACAAAAAACCCAGAATAGCTAAAACAATCTTGTACAATACAAGGTGCTCTGGAGGAATCTCCATACCTGATCTCAAACTGTACTATAAAGCAATAGTAATTAAAACAGCATGGTACTGGTACAGCAACGGGCTGGTTGATCAGTGGAATCGAATTGAAGATCCAGATATGAATCCACACACATATGATCACTTGATTTTTGACAAAGAAGCCAAATCCATTCAATGGAAAAAGGATAGCATCTTCATCAAATGGTGCTGGTCTAACTGGAGGTCTATGGGTAAAAAAATGCAACTGGACCCATATTTGTCACCTTGCACGAAACTCAAATCCGTGTGTATTAAAGACCTCAACATAAAACCAGAGACACTAAGTCAGATAGAAGAAAAAGTGGGGAAGAGCCTAGAACATATTGACACAGGAGACAACTTCCTGAACAGAACACCAACAGCCCAGGCCTTAATGTCAACAATTAATAAATGGGACCTCATGGGGCTGAGCAGCTTCTGTAAGGCAGGAGACACTTTCAAGAGAACAAAGCGACAGCCTACAGACTGGGAAAAGATCTTCACCAAGCCTACATCTGACAAAGGTCTAATATCCAAAATATATAAGGAATCAAGAAACTAAACACCACCAAACCAAATATCCCAATTGAGAAATGGGGCTTGGAACTAAACAGAGAATTCTCAAAAGAGGAATATCAAATGGCTGAGAAACACTTAAAGAAATCCTCAACGTCCTTAGTCATCATGGAAATGCAAATCAAAAAAACTCTGAGTTTCCATCGTATACCCATCAGAATGGCTAAGATCAAAAATTCAAGTGACACCAGATGCTGGCCAGGATGTGGGGAGAGAGGAACACTCCTTCATTGCTGGTGAGAATTCAAACTAGTACAGCCACTTTGAAAATCTATCTGGTGCTATCTCAGAAAACTGGGAATACGGCTTCCTCAAGACCCAGCTAATCCACTCCTTGGAATATACCCAGAAGATGCACCAGCACACAACAAGAAAATTTGTTCAACCATGTTCATAGCAGCTTTATTCATAATAGCCAGATCATGGAAACTGCCTATGTGTCCCTCAGTAGAAGAATGGATAAAGAAACGGTGGTACATATACACTATGGAATACTATTCAGCTATTAAAAACAAGGAATTCCCGGAATTTGTGGATAAATGGATTGAGCTATAAATGATCATAATGAGTGATTTAACCCAGAAGCAGAAAGACTCAAATGGTATATACTCACTTATATCTGCATACTAGCCCAAGGGGCGTGTCCCACGAAAGCCTTCACTTACCAGGAAACTGGGACAGAGGGGAAGACATCCTATTGGGACTCTAGATGAGAGAAGCATGTGAGAATAGCAAAGTAGAAGGATCCAGAGGGTCCTAGAAACCTACAAGTAAAACATTATGATAGGCAGATTTGGGCCCAGGGGTCCAGCTTAAACTAAGGCACTAGCCAAGGACAATACAGGTGGTAAACTTTAAACCCCTATCCAGATCTAACCAATGGTCAGAACAGTCTCCACACTTGAGTGGAAAGTGGGATATGACTTTCTCACCTACTCTCGTGCCTCTTATTTGACCATGTCCCCTGGAGGAGGAGACCTGGTGGCACTCAGAGGAAGGACAGCATGTTACTGAGAAGAGACTTGATACCCTATGAGCATATCCAGTGGGAAGTAATCCCCTTCAGGAACAGTCATAGGGAAGGGGAATAAGGGGAAAAAGGGAGGGAGGAAAGAATGGAAGGATACAAGGGATGGGATAACCATTGTGATGTAACAAGAATAAATTAATTTAAAAATGCAAAAAAAGAGAAATATCGGATACATGGATTAAGTATATATTTGTAGGAATATAAATGTATATGTAAAAATAATTAATTAAAAACAAAAAATAATAATAAAACCAGACACGATAAATCTTTTATAAATAAAGTGGGAAGGATCCTTTAGCTTATTGGCACAAGAGACAACTTCCTGAAGAGAAAACCAACATCTTAGTCTCTAAGATCACCCATTGATCAATGGAACCTCTTGAAACTAAAAATCCACTGTAAGGCAAAGGAAACTGTCAACAGAACAAAATGACCAACCCTACATTTGACAAAAGCTAATATCCAATATATAAAGTACTCAAAAAATTAAACACTAACAACTCAAATAATTCAATTAAAAAGTGGGGTACAGGCGTAAACAGAAAATTCTCAACAAAGGAATATCAAAAGGCAGAGAAACACTTAAAGAAATGCTCAGTGTCCCCAGTCATCACGGGAATGAAATTCAAAACAACTCTGTAATTCAACCTTACACCATCAGAGTGACTAATATAAAAAACTCTAATGACAGTACATGCTAAAGAGGATGTGGAGAAAAGGTAACACTCCTCCATTTCAGGTGGGAGTGCAAACTTGTACAACAACTTTTGAAATCATTCTGGTGCTTTCTCAGAAAATTTGGAATGATTCTATTTCAAGATCCATTTATACCACTGACAGATGCTCCAGTGTACCACAATAACATATACTGAACTTTGTTCATAAGAGCTTTATTCATTGTAGCCAGAACCTATAGATAACATAGATGTTGCTCAATTGAAGAATGGGTATAGAAACTGTGGTGCACTTACACAATGGAATATAACTCAGCTATTAAAAACAAGGAAATCTTGAAATATGCAAGCCAGTGGATTGAGCTGGAAATGATCATATTGAGTGTGGTAACCCAGGCTCGGAAGACATGCATGGTATATACTCACTTATAAGTGGATATTAGCCATATATTACATGATAACCGCACTACAATAGACAGATCCAGGAAAACTCCCATAATTTCTGGCATATCAGATGAACCCCAACTTTCTCAGTTAAAATATAGAGTTTGGAATGTACTGGCCATATTGGACTACCCTTCTTCCAACACACAACCTGTGCAGAAGACTAAGACATGTGTCTGTTTGCAGGCAGAACACAGACAGCCAGGCACTTCATTAAACGCTGACGGACAACCAGTTCTAGCCCACACTGCCACTTCAAGGTGCGCTCTTCACTCAACCTAAAGAGGCGCAGCCCTCTGAGTTGAATGGGTGGGCTCTCATGGAGAGCTAATCCATGCTCAAGTTCTCCCCCTCAAGGTCAGGAAGATGTGTAGAGCTTGCTCCACCCGGCTTCATAGTCCCCTCACAGAGTGGAAAAATCAGCCAAGGCCCCACCCACTATATACGACAGACATATGAATCAAGGTGAGGCAAGCTGCAGGTAAGGGTCAGTGTATAAGACGGCCCCTGACCTGGGCAGAGATTTGGGGGGGCTAAAAATCATCTTCTCTGGTGGAAATTACGGTAAATAACAAAGAGAACCCTAGGGAGAATGCTTAATTCTCATTCAGAAGGGGAATGGAATAGACACCAAAAGCAATAGAAATGAAGCAATAAGATAAGGACTGGAGCCTCCCATGAAGATACTCTTAAAGACTTCACCCAGTGGGGGATTGAAGAAGATTCTGAGACTCACAGACAAATTTAGAAGTGCCTGGAGGGGAAAGGAGCTCCACAAAGAGACCAATGGAGTTAACAAATCTGGGTTGAGAGGTGGGGTATTGCGTAGACTGATGCACCAACCCAGGACCATGTATGGTGAGGACCTACATCTGCTCAGATGTAGTAGATAGGCAACACAGTCTCCTTGTGGGTCATATAATATAGGGAGTAAGAACATGAATTCTCATACCTGCCTGTTGATCATTTCCCCCCTGGCATGTGGCCTTCCAGGCCCCACAGAAAAAAGAATACAGACAGTGCAGAAGAGACTTGATAATCAGAGGTCAGCTGATAGTGGAGAAGGGCTTCCCCTTTCTGAGAACTAGGGATGGGAAATGGAGATGAGGGAAGGAGAGTGGGACTAGGAGGTGATGAAGAAGGAGGGCCACAATCAGGATGTGAAGGGAACACATTTTAAAAATGTTAACAATGTTTCATTACGAAAATAAATACTTCAGGTTGAAAACAGTATAGACCATGAGTAAATAAAATAAGAGAAAATAAAATAAAAAATATAAAATTTGACAAAATAAAACAATGAGGAAAAACAAAAAGCACAGGAGAAGAATGGGATAGGATTAAAAGATGAAATTTCAGTGCATGCTCAGTTGTGCATGTCTACTATGCCAACACTCTGGGAAATAGTGTTGTTGTTAATTTAGAAGTATTGCCTTATAATGTTATTATCATTATAATTATTATTTCAGCAGTATTATATAACCTGCTAGCATTCAATGAAACAGACACCTATTATATTTTAAAATATCTGTAGTTAACTTGTGGCCGGGCAGGTATGAATCCCATAAACGATCTCCTATATTGGGGCAGGAATCCTATACACTGCCCCAATCCCATGCCATCTGATTCTAATAATTTCTATCAAGCTATCTCCCATTTATAATGCCAAATAATTGCTAATGCTCTTCAGCTGGGACAAATTTCCATCCATGCTGACCTTGTTCTTCTTCATCCACTGAAACATGACACCTGCCTCTCTTCTTCCCATTCTTCTCCTCCATCCTCTCTCATGTCTTCTGGTCTCTCTTCAAAAAACCATTGAACCTTAGCAAAGCCTATCCCATTTTTCCTGCAGAGGTGTCTTGGCCTTTTATTGGCCAAATAGCAATAAGTTTTTAGGCAAGGTTACATAGCAATCATTGGGCACAGTCACAACAAGCAGTAATTGGCATCAAAATACATCAGACCAACTTCCAGCCCAGTTTATAAAGTGAGTCCAGGACAGACAAGGCTAGACAGAGACATCTTATTCTGAAAAACCACAAAAATAATCAAATTTACAAACCATGAGCACAAAAGGAGTAGAAGGACACATTAAA
The DNA here is from genome assembly GCA_907169655.1 of Acomys percivali. NCBI lineage: Eukaryota > Metazoa > Chordata > Mammalia > Rodentia > Muridae > Acomys > Acomys percivali. The sequence continues at coordinate 60,472 of CAJRSG010008671.1, forward strand.
GTCATCAATAGTATATTCAATAAAATATAGATGTCACCATCTAGACACAGTGGTCATTTAAACACTACCATTCAACATCAGAATAGATCCAGTCCTTGACAAAGTTTATTTAAATTTATTTCATATTAAGGAGAGGAAATTTAAACCTTCAGAAGAGAAGCCCCTTTCTTTGAAGGGCTCCATCTGGATAACATGAGATTCCACTAAGAAACTCTTAGAGCAGCAGAGTAACAGTGATGAAACACTTAGAGATATAAATGCCAAATCCAGTTACTATGCCCTTCAAAGTTACCCCTCTTAATAGGAGAACTTACCAAAGTTCAACAATGAGTACAAAAAAATCATATCCACTGAAAGAGCACTCTGGATGATAACTGAAGGGTATCTTCACACTTATATGTAAGATGAACACAAGAGGTTAAAGAAACATGTAGACTGAATTAAAATAACAGATAAACAGCTATTTTTAAAGTATCAAACGTTGCAATAACAACAAGATAAAATTAACAAATAATTTCCAACTCTAATTGAGTGTTAGTGGTCAAGATATCTAATCAAAACACACAGACATCCAGATTGATTTATTAATAAAAGACCTTCTTTTGTTGCCAGCATGGGGTGAGGATACTCATTCACATACATGAAGAGAGCTTTTCTACAAATATGGGGGGCCCTTTTTAATGAATTGTAATAGGAACTAAATATAGAAAAATACTTTTACATGATATTCATGGAATACTTTTGAAGAAACACCTACCAAAAGAATGCAACAACATAACAGAAAGACCATTTTGTATCCCAAGAAGATTTCTTTACAGGAGTGCAAGCATGGGTTCAATGTCTGCAGATTGGTTAATTGTAATACATCATATAAATAGTCTCCAGCATATAATTACATTATTGTTCAAAATATGCAGAAATGTCTCTTAACAAAATCCAGTATCCATGTAGTGTAAAAGAAAACATACAACACCTGACATAAGAGAAGGAATAGATCACACCATAATAAGAATTTCTATAGCAATCTATTAACAGTATTTTTACTACAGGGAGAAAAATTAGAAGCTGTCTACTCAAATCAGAAATGAGGACGTGTATATTTAATGATTCACGTCTTTAATCCAAGCAATTAGAGACAGAATTCTGAAAATCAGTTTGCTGTCAGTCTGTTCTACACAGTGAGTTCCACCCAGCCAGCAATGATAAGGAATTACTGCCTTAAAATAAATGAATGTAAATTGTAAAGGGGTGTACGTTTTTTCACCTCTTCTTCAAAATAGTCTTTTTACTTTTACCAAGTACAGAAAGAAATCTTTTAAAAATGGTAAAGAGAAGAAAAAACTGTGCCCTAGTGTCTAACAGAAGTTTATGTCTACCACCACCACACAGTGAGATAGTCTTTTGATCAACACAAAGGAAGAGTTGTAGTTAAGTGTACTTGTGGAGATTATGAGATGAAACTGTGCATAAGTGATGCTCAGGTATCTATAAAAACATAGCAAAGAACATTCGACTACAGGTGATACAAATTAGAATTTCTCCATGAAAACTACTCAGAATTAGAGCCAATCTCAGGGAGAGTCTCCTCCATCTTTTTACATTACTTTTGCCATGTGGAAAACAACTAAGTAGAAAAATCAGGTTGCAGTCTCCATAAGTGTTTTTAGACAGCACATGATAATTTTTTCCTCTTGAAATTCTAGGAGTTGGGAAATAACAAATCTTCATCAACTTGTTCTCCTATATTGACATAACTGGTATTTTACAATATACCAAGTATAAATATAGTGGTCATTCAGTTGGGGTATGTAAAGTAATCTTGACTATTGATATCTTAACATACTAATATAATGTACACTTATAGGACGAGTAGGTAATAATCTTGATCATTGTTTGTCTAATTTTGCCCAGATGCCACCCTGTGTATGCAGTGCTGATTGTGGTCCTGGATTCAGAAAATTCTGGCAGAAAGGAATGGCATCCTGTTGTTTTGATTGCAGCCCCCTTGCCCAGAAAATGAAATTTCTAATGAGACAAGTAAGTGTATGCTGCTGTGCTAAACTCATCATGTTGATCATGCTCTACCACCCACACTGGGTTGCTGATGTGTTCTAAAATGCAACTACACAAGTAACATATATTAGTTTCTCTAAAAACGTATGTAAAATTTCCTGCCAATACAATGCTGAAGCAGCACTAACAAAGCTTTCCTTTCTACATCAGATATGGGTGACTGTGCGATATGTCCAGAGAACCAGTATGCCAACATTGAGCAGAACAAGTGCGTTAGCAAAGCTGTGGTCTTTCTGAGCTATGAAGACACACTGGGTATGGCATTTGCCCTAACATCATTGTGCTTCTTAATATTCACAGTTGTGGTTTTCGTTATTTTTGTGAAGCACCATGACACTCCTGTTGTGAAGGCCAATAACAGAACCCTAAGCTACCTCTTACTCATGTCACTCATGTCCTGTTTCCTCTGCTCCTTGCTTTTCATTGGCCGTCCAAACTCAGCAACTTGCATCCTGCAGCAAGTCACATTTGGAATTGTATTCACTGTGGCCATTTCCACAGTTCTGGCCAAAACGATCACTGTAGTTCTGGCTTTCAAAGTCACAGCACCCAGAAGAAGGATGAGGTACATCCTAGTATCAGGGGTAGCTAACTACATCATTCCTATCAGCTCCCTATTGCAAGGTATTCTGTGTGCAATCTGGATAGGAACTTCTCCATTTGTTTATATCGATGTACTCTCTGAGAATAATCACATCATTATTGTCTGTAACAAGGGCTCATTTACTGGATTCTATTGTGTCTTGGGATACTTGGCCTGCCTGACCGTAGGAAGCTTCACTGTAGCTTTCTTAGCTAGGAACCTGCCTGACACCTTCAATGAAGCCAAGTGCCTGACTTTCAGCATTCTGGTGTTCTGCAGTGTCTGGGTCATGTTCCTCCCAGTCTACCACAGCACCAAAGGCAAGGTCATGGTTGCTGTGGAGATCTTCTCCATCTTGGTTTCAAGTGCTGGGATGCTGGGATGTATCTTTCTTCCAAAGTTCTACATAATTTTATTAAGACCAGACAGAAATTCTATCCAAAAGATCAGGGAGAGATCTTCTCTTTGAATTTATAATTCATGAATTCTAAGTAACAAAAGTAAAATGGGTACATAACCATGAAATTTTGGGCTAAAGTGAAAGATTGAACTGTTTTAGAATGATTGTCACTGTTTCCTGGAAGGGCATTACTTAGCAGTATCAGGTCTACTACTGTTGTCTACATTGTGCATATTATCTTGAAATTATCCACTTATTTCACAAGATTTAGCTATTGGGAAGTAGTGCTTTACAGTACAAAAATGTAAAAATAATTTCCATGTTCTAGCCTTAATATCTTGGTGAATAAATGACTTCACGGCAGTATAAGTGGTGAGAGAAAAATAAAGAAAGCATTTAGACTGTGAATTTTTGCTTGCAGATAGGTAAAACCATGTTTCTCTTTGCCAGGATAAGGTAAAAGAATCATGATACTATTCTAGGAGTTATATGAGATGAACAAATATGGAAAATATAAGAAAATTTATTTGATGACACAATAGTTAAAATATGTCTTGCTCTTCTGGAGAAATCATATTCCTAAGGTAAGATATCATGAGAGTCCATGTCAGGAATAGACCTCCATTTTCTTACTAGAGTACCCACATGAAGCTTGAGCTGCCCATCATCTACATATGTTTAGGGGGCAGAAAACCAGTTCATGCATGATCATTGGTGGTTGCCTCAGTCTCAGCAAGACCCTTTGAGCACTGGTTAGCTAGCTCTGTTGGTCTTTTGGGGGCTCTTGTCACTTCCATGTCCTTTCTCCTTCCACCAGTTTTTCTACAAGTCTCTATATGTATCACCCAGTGTTTGGCTATGTATCTGAGTATTTTTTTCAGAAACACTGTTGGGTGGAGTCCCTCAGAGGACAACTCAGCTAGGCTCCTGTATGGAAGCACAGAAGAGTATCAATAATACTGTCAGGGGTTGGCTCTCTCACATGGGCTGGGTCTTGAGTTGGGCCAGGTAAACTAACAGGTAAATGAATTCTAACTGACAAATAAAAAGTTGCTGTCTATCCACCAAATATTGAGTTGTAGTCCAAGATATGTGGCTTTTTAAAATGAAGCTCACTTTTTCTTGTAATAATGTTCCAAAGATGTATAATGGCTACTACAGTGATCTACACTGTCAAGATAATCTTGCGGTCATGCACCTATTTCACAATTTATAACTATTGGCACCATAATGGAGAGTGTAAATATTCTTTTAATCTATAAAATAAAAAATGTTCAATATAAAAATCAATGTTCCTATTTTACTACGTGGATCAATGACTTTGGTACCAGTTGAATGGTGATTAGAGAAAATTAGGAAGTTTGTAAGAGTGAACTTGTATTTACAGATGATGGTAAAACAATGCTCCTCCTTGCAGGGGGAAAATAGGGGAATCCTGATGTTATCCAAGAAGTGAGATTATTTAAACTTATAAGAAAAAAATAACGTTTTGCTAAACAGAAGGAATACTAAAGGATGGATTGTTGTGCCACCAATTAATGTCATGGCCTGATCTTGAAAAGACCTGATTCAATACTCAAACCCTACAAAATAATGTGAATAACCCCATGTAACATTAACTCTAAAGCATAAAATGCTTTCTTCTGGGATACATGATTACCTGACATTCTCTTGTTCAAAAACAAGCCTCTCTCTCTCTCTCTCTCTCTCTCTCTCTCTCTCTCTCTCTCTCTC